>SAYR01008610.1:1335041-1435480 GCA_004382745.1 Argopecten irradians irradians | reverse complement strand
TCCACTTCAGGATGTTTATATAGAGTCCACCTCCTTTTTTTTGTACCTTGTTGTACAATTTGTTTTTTTTTTTTTTTTTGTACATGTTATGATGGGAGATTTTGGCCAGTAGGAACAATTGAAGGATAATGGACGTTCTAGCTCCTGTTTAGAATGGCCGCGGTATGTTGATGCAGTTCTTACATTAATTTTTTTTGTGCAGTAAGTTGTTAGTGGCTGCGGGTCGCATCCTTGTCTAGGTGGTTGGGGGACAATATAGGTAGTTTTTTTTTTCTTTTTCTTTTCCTTAGCTGACGTTTCCTTATTAAGGCATGATTGTCTTTGTGCAAAATTTTGGAATTTTTATTTTTCCTTGGATTACCTCCCTTTATTAAGAGATGTTTGATTTTGTGAACTTAAGTTTTTCTTTCCTTAAATTACCTCCCTTGATAGGTTCTTTAAAATTTAGTTGTTTTTTTTTCATTTCTATTTTATTCTAGTTCAGTTCGTGAACTGGATACTTCCAAATTCGAAATTTGTGCATCTTACTTTTGGCTTTAAATGTTTCAACTTTTGTTAGGAACTTTTTGGGTTATTTTTTTTTTCAAATTGTCTCCCTTGGATCAGTTTTACGGCTACGGGTCGCAGCCTGTCTAGGTGGTTGGGGGGTATGTAACGAAGCTGGGGTGCGCTTCGTTGCTATATATTCGGAAATAATTAACTGAGACTTTTGGCGGGAATTTGCTGTGCACGAGATCTTGGGACTGCGCCGAGGCTTTCAGTGTTCTACCGGGCCTTGAGAGGTGAGGGTTGTGTTTTTGAAACCTATGTAATTTTTATATATTTGTCGCCCATCCTTTCCCTAATTTGCCGTTATCGTATAGTATGGAAATGCATTAACATTACTGTGTGTGTATTTTTCGCTGTCAGTAGATATTTTGCTATATTTTTGAGGTTGAAATACTTGTGGAAATTGTTTGCAATTGCCGGACTTGGCATGTCTCGCTCTTAGACGGGTTTCGATAGTAAGTAAAAGTCTTCACTCTTGTGTTAGAGCCGTTGGTAGGCTGGAAAAGAGTGGGAGCCTCCTGTGTTGAATTTCGGCGTTAACCGTTAAGGAGATATTTTGAGAATCTTCGCTAGAGAACGGTGTTTGTGAAATTGGAGGTAAAACTATCGATAATCGGCCCGGTGTGTAGCGCCACGTGCTCGGTCTTCATTGATGGGTAGGAGTTAATTCTGGTATGCGAAACGTGAGAAATATTAGCAAGCAAAACTGTCCATTTCACAGTACTTCCCACTGAGCCACGCGGGTATTTTCTTGTTGTCCTTTACACATGTTTAAATATTAATAAACGTTTAAATGAATTGATGTCGTCCATTGTCCATACTCACTAGTACCTTTGAATATTGTAGCGAGACATGAGGAATCTGCAAGCTAACCGGCAGTCGAAACCCAGAGCTAAACAAATTTAATGTATCATTCTTACTCTACGCTAATGACTACGGTCGTAGCGAACAAGTCATTACATATTGGTGTTGTCTTTTTTGGATATTGGAACTTCTTGCCCTTGCCATGGTGCTATATCACTTACTAGTAAGTATGCTGCCGAAAACACCACATCCACACCCGAAACTAAGCTTTGATAGTTCTCGGGAATGTTTGCCATTGTAGCGATAAAAAACTTTGTGACTCTGCGAAATGCTCTACAAAAATGCTTTAGGAGATATGTGCAGTATGAACAAATTGAATTATTATTAAGCTCTGTTCAACGATTGGAAGAAAATGCAGATATCTTTGTTAACGTCTTATTCACAGCGGTATGTTCGTGTTGTGTCTTCTTGTATAGTCTTCATGTTTGAAATGTAGAAATATATGTAAGGAAATTAGAGTTTAAATCAATTCCATATTTGTTTTCAATCGATACAATGCATATCTTAATTCCAAGGAGCCTTTGTAGATATAGTTTGTTTGTTTGATTGATTAATTAACGTCCTATACACAGCCAGGGTCATGTAAGGACGGTCTCCCATGTATTCGGTGTGTAGCGTGTACGACTATGTAGTGAGAGGTGTGTATTGGGAAACTGCGGTATTTTCGTGTAGTTTTTTTGTATAGTCAAACTGTTGCCCTTTTTATAGTGCTATATTACTGAGGCATGCTGTCAAAGACACCTAGCAGCAACTCCTGACGTACAAGAAGTTTCAACACAAAGTAGTTTTGTTTAGGAAAGAATAAGAAGTCAATTATGTACTGTTCATTTTCACGATTTTACTGTATTTCAATCAGTATTTTTGGACGCTATCAATAATCATAAATAGGATATACAAGTCTACAGCACGTCAATTAACGGAGCTATAAAAAACACCCATGCATTCACCTCCGAGCTTAATTGTAAACTGGCTAACAACGTGAAACCAGTCAACGTGAATACCGTTGCCGAATTGACAAATATAATCCCACATTTAGGGACGAGTCATCCAAACCCTACTATATAACGTCCGGTAATGCAGGGAGACTCCATGTCACCATGTGAATTAAGTTTTAAAGGATTTTTTTAATATCAATTTATTGAAAATCTAATTAGAATGAGGCCAGATATTTTAGATATATTATGGAAATTTTGAACATTCTTGAAAATAATCAAATCTAAGTATAATCATCATATTATTTTTTAACTTCCATATATATATAATTATTTCTTGTAGATTATGCCTTATCCTGTCCACGTATTCAGGAGTCTTATATTACATTTCACTGATATCAGGTAACCACTAGCTGATCATTATTCGAGTGCATTCACCTCCCGAGCTTAATTGTAAACTGGCTAACAACGTGAAACCAGTTCAAGTGAATACCGTTGCCAAATTGACAAATATAACCCACATTTATGGGACGAGTCATCCAAACCCTACTATATAACGTCCTGTAATGCAAGGAGACTCCATGTCACCATGTGAATTAAGTTTTAAAGGATTTTTTAATATCAATTTATTGAAAATCTAATTAGAATGAGGCAGATATTTTAGATATATTATGGAAATTTTGAACATTCTTGAAAATAATCAAATCTAATTATATTCATCATATTATTGTTTAACTTCCATATACTATATATATTTCTTGTAGATTATGCTATCCTGTCCACGTGGGACGACTGGTTCGCCCGTTGTCAGTATAATGTGACCGGGTGGGGTGTGTTGCTTGGTGTCTTCGGCGGCATGCTTCAGTGATATAGCACTATAAAAAGGGCAACAGTTCCACTATACAAGAAGACACAACATGAATATACCGCAGCCTCCCAAAACACGCACCTCGCACAACATACACGCAAAACACCGCATACATGGGAGGCCGTCCTTACATGACCATAGCTGTTAATAGGACGTTAATTAAACAAACAAACAAACAAACATTTATGAACATTTTTTGCTCAATTTTCATAGGAAGTGAGTCAAACTTGTTTAGAATTAATAGCCTGAGATAATATCTTAATATCATATCTATATTGGTCCTGGTCAACCCCCTCGCGGCAGAGGGGCGTGGCCAAAAGGGGTAAATAGGCTAAAACTTTAAAAATCTTTTAATACTGGAAATGGTAGAATCAAATACTCTTCATAGATGGACAGGTCTTAAGGTGTTTTATGAAAATTGTGAATTATATGACCCTTGGGTCTCGGGTATCCCCTTGGGGAGGGAGTTAAGTTTACTGTAGTTTATGTAGGGAAAACACATTTTTTATCATTATTTAGTCATTATAATAGGAAATTATTCAGTTGTAGTCAGAATTATCCTTATGTGATGGCCATTGAATCTTATTACCACATTTCCCATGACTGATCTCCAGTGGCCTTAGGGGCGGGGCCAAAACGGGTCAAATAGGCTAAAACTTTAAAAATCTTCTTCTGAAATTCTGGAATTGGTAGAATAAAAAACTCTGCATAGATGGAAAAGTCTTAGTCATTTACAAAAATTGTGAACAATATGATCCTGGGGTCTCGTGTTTCCCTCTGCGGAGGGGGTCAAGTTTACTTTACTTTATATAGGAAAAACACATTTATGAACATTATTTGCCTAATTTTCATAGGAAATCAGTCAAACTGGGTTAGCATCATATCCATATTGGTCCTGACCGACCCCCAGGGGCCAGAGGGGTGGGGCCAAAATGGATAACATTTCAAAAATCTTTCTTTTGAATTCACAGATTTGATGGAACCACATAATCTTCATAGATTAAAAAGTCAAATTTATAAAACCACTGACCGACTTCAAGGGCCTGATGAGCAAATATATAGTGTTTACATGCATGTCTTTGTTCATTCTTTATCTGAACTCAGGTGACCCTTAAGGCCCATGAGCCTCTTGTTATCTATACACATGGCAACATTCTCGAGACTATTAAAGAGGTAGTTTCGGGTGTGAATGTGGTGTCTTCGGCAGCATACTTACTAGTAAGTGATATAGCACCATGACAAGGGCAAGAGTTCCAATATCCAAAAAAGACAACACCAATATACCAGTCACCAAAAACACACACGCCATTCATACACGCAACACACCGCATACATGGAAGACAGGCCTTACATGACACTGGCTGTTAATAAGATGTTAATTGAGAATCCACGTCTTTCTGATCATTTGGTGTTGCCAGCCATTACTAACTATGAATAAAGAAGGATAAATCTTATTGACTTACAAATATTAGCCTTATCGACCTTCTAAGTGGTACTGCTGCTTGTCTTCGTATTGCTGCTGGTGCTGGTACTGGTACTGGTGGAATAATTTCTCCATCCCATACCGCTGCGTCTGCTTTAAATTCTGGTAGCTGCCAGGTTTCTGAGTTCACAAACTGCGAGAACATGTGCAAAACTTCAGTAATCATAGAAGGCGCATAACGAACAATCTGCAGTAGACATACAAATGTACAAGCGATAATTTACTCGAAATAATGATCAGCTAGTGGTTATCTGATATCAGTAAAATGTATGTAAGACTCCTGAATACGTGGACAGGATAGGCATAATCTACAAGAAATAATATATAGTATATGGAAGTTAAACAATAATATGATGATATTACTTAGATTTGATTATTTTCAAGAATGTTCAAAATTTCCATAATATATCTAAAATATCTGGCCTCATTCTAATTAGATTTTCAATAAATTGATATTAAAAAAATCCTTTAAAACTTAATTCACATGGTGACATGGAGTCTCCCTGCATTACCGGACGTTATAAAGTAGGGTTTGGATGACTCTTCCAATAAATGTGGGATTATATTTGTCAATTCGGCAACGGTATTCACGTTGACTGGTTTCACGTCGTTAGCCAGTTTACAATTAAGCTCGGAGGTGAATGCACGGGTGTTTTATAGCTCCGTTAATTGACGTGCTGTAGACTTGTATATCCTATTTATGATTATTGATAGCGTACAAAACAATACTGATTGAAATACAGTAAAATTTCGTGAAAATGAACAGTACATAATTGACTTCTTATTCTTTCCTAAAACAACAACTACTTTGTGTTGAAACTTCTTGTACGTCAGGAGTTGCTGCTAGGTGTCTTTGACAGCATGCCTCAGTAATATAGCACTATAAAAAGGACAACAGTTTGACTATACAAAAAGACACTACACGAAATACCGCAGTTTCCCAATACACACCTCTCGCTACATAGTCGTACACACTACACACCGAATACATGGGAGACCGTCCTTACATAACCCTGGCTGTGTATAGAACATTAATTAATCAATCAAACAAACAAAATATATCTACAAAGAACTCCTTGGAATTAAGATATGCATTGTATCGATTGAAAATAAATATGGAATTGATTTAAACTCTAATTTCCTTACATTTATTTCTACATTTCAAACATGAAGACTATACAAGAAGACACAACACGAACATACCGCTGTTAATAAGACGTTAACAAAGATATCTGCATTTTTTTCCAATCGTTGAACAGAGCTTAATAATAATTCAATTGGTGCATACTGCACATATCCCCTAAAGCATTTTTGTAGAGCATTTCGCAGAGTCACAAAGTTTTTAGGTCACCTGAGACGATAGCCTTTTGTCCGTCGTCGTCCGTCGTGCATCGTCCGTCGGTCTGTAAACAATTTACATTTTCGACTTCTTCTCCAAAACTGCTGAAGCAATTTCAATGAAATTTGCACAAACCTTCTAAGGCATAAGGCAAATCAAAATTGTGAATTATATGGTCCCCACCCCCCAGGAAGCTATGGGAGGGGCCAAAAGGGGTAAAATTGACTAAAATTTCAAAAATCTTCTCCACTCACAGATGTGATGGAATTAAATACTCTTCATAGATAGAAAGGTCCTAAGGTCCTTTACAAAAAAATGTGAATTATATGAACCTAGGGTCTCAGATTTCCCCCTTGGGAAGGGGGTTAAGTTAACTATAGTTTATATGGGGAAAACACATTTTTGAGTATTATTTGATCATTTGTAATAGGAAATGAGTCAAATATTGTCAGAATTATCAGTATAAGATGGCCATTGAATCCTATTAGCCAATTTTCCATGACTAATCCCCAGAGGCCTTAGGGGTGGGGTAAAAAGGGGTCAAATAGGCTATAACTTCAAAAATCTTCTGAAATTCTGGAAATGGTAGAATCACATACTCTTCATAGATGGAAAGGTCTTGAGGTCCTTTACAAAAATTGTGAGTTATATGACCCTGGGGTCTCGCGTTTCTTCGCGGAACCTAATAATCTTCATAGATTAATAAGTCAAATTTATAAAATCACTGACTGACTTCAAGTCACTCGAAATAATGATCAGCTAGTGGTTACCTAATATCAGTGAAATGTATATAAGACTCCTGAATACGTGGACAGGATAGGCATAATCTACAAGAAATAATATATAGTATATGGAAGTTAAACAATAATATGATGATATTACTTAGATTTGATTATTTTCAAGAATGTTCAAAATTTCCATAATATATCTAAAATATCTGGCCTCATTCTAATTAGATTTTCAATAAATTGATATTAAAAAATCCTTTAAAACTTAATTCACATGGTGACATGGAGTCTCCTTGCATTACAGGACGTTATATAGTAGGGTTTGGATGACTCGTCCCATAAATGTGGGATTATATTTGTCAATTTGGCAACGGTATTCACGTTGACTGGTTTCACGTTGTTAGCCAGTTTACAATTAAGCTCGGAGGTGAATGCACTCGAAATAATGATCAGCTAGTGGTTACCTGATATCAGTGAAATGTATATAAGACTCCTGAATACGTGGACAGGATAGGCATAATCTACAAGAAATAATATATAGTATATGGAAGTTAAACAATAATATGATGATTATACTTAGATTTGATTATTTTCAAGAATTTTCAAAATTTCCATAATATATCGAAAATATCTGGCCTCATTCTAATTAGATTTTCAATAAATTGATATTAAAAAAATCCTTTAAAACTTAATTCACATGGTGACATGGAGTCTCCCTGCATTACCGGACGTTATATAGTAGGGTTTGGATGACTCGTCCCATAAATGTGGGATTATATTTGTCAATTCGGCAACGGTATTCACGTTGACTGGTTTCACGTTGTTAGCCAGTTTACAATTAAGCTCGGAGGTGAATGCATGGGTGTTTTTATAGCTCCGTTAATTGACGTGCTGTAGACTTGTATATCGTATTTATGATTATTGATAGCGTACAAAACAATACTGATTGAAATACAGTAAAATCTCGTGAAAATGAACAGTACATAATTGACTTCTTATTCTTTCCTAAAACAACAACTACTTTGTGTTGAAACTTCTTGTACGTCAGAGTTGCTGCTAGGTGTCTTTGACAGCATGCCTCAGTAATATAGCACTATAAAAAGGGCAACAGTTTGACTATACAAAAAGACACTACACGAAAATACCGCAGTTTCCCAATACACACCTCTCACTACATAGTCGTACACGCTACACACCGAATACATGGGAGACCGTCCTTACATGACCCTGGCTGTGTATAGGACGTTAATTAATCAATCAAACAAACAAACTATATCTACAAAGGACTCCTTGGAATTAAGATATGCATTGTATCGATTGAAAACAAATATGGAATTGATTTAAACTCTAATTTCCTTACATATATTTCTACATTTCAAACATGAAGACTATACAAGAAGACACAACACGAACATACCGCTGTGGATAAGACGTTAACAAAGATATCTGCATTTTCTTCCAATCGTTGAACAGAGCTTAATAATAATTCAATTTGTTCATACTGCACATATCTCCTAAAGCATTTTTGTAGAGCATTTCGCAGAGTCACAAAGTTTTTATCGCTACAAATGGCAAACATTCCCGAGACTATCAAAGCTGTAGTTTCGGGTGTGGATGTGGTGTTTTCGGCAGCATACTTACTAGTAAGTGATATAGCACCATGGCAAGGGCAAGAGTTCCAATATCCAAAAAAGACAACACCAATATGTAATGACTTGTTTCGCTACGACCGTAGTCATTAGCGTAGAGTAAGAATGATACAATTAATTTGTTTAGCTCTGGGTTCGACTGCCGCGTTAGCTTGCAGATTCCTATGTCTCGCTACAATATTCAAAGGTACTAGTGAGTATGGACAATGGACGACATCAAATTCATTTAACAGTTTATTAATATTTAACATGTGTAAAGGTGACAACAAGAAAATACCCGCGTGGCTCAGTGGGAAGTACTGTGAAATGGACAATTTTGCTGCTAATATTCTCACGTTTTCGCTATCAGAATTAACTCCTACCCATCAATGAAAGACCGAGCACGTGGCGCTACACACCGGGCCGATTATCGATAGTTTAACCTCCAATTTCACAAACACCGTTCTCCAGCGAAGATTCTCAAAATATCTCCTTAACGGTTAACCCCGAAACTCAACACAGGAGGCTCCCACTCTTTTCCAGCCTACCAACGGCTCTCAACACAAGAGTGAAGACTTTTAAATACTATCGAAACCCGTCTAAAAGCGAGACATGCCAAGTCCGACATTGCACAATTTCACAAGTATTTCAAACTCAAAAATATAGCAAAAATATCGACTGACAGCGAAAAATACACACACGGTAATGTTAATGCATTTCCATACTATACGATAACAGCAAATTAGGGAAAGGATGGGCGACAAATATATAAAAATTACATAGGATTCAAAAACACAACCCTCACCTCTCAAGGCCCGGTAGAAAAACTGAAAGCCTCGGCGCAGTCCCGAGATCTCGTGCACAGCAAATTCCCGCCAAAGTCCCGGTTAATATAATTTCCGGAAAATATAGCAACGAAGCGCACCGCAGCTTCGTTACATACCCCCCAACCACCTAGACAGGCTGCGACCCGTAGCCGTAAAACTGATCTAAGGGAGATAATTTGGAAAAAAATTACCCAAAAAGTTCCTTACAAAAGTTGAAACATTTAAAGCCAAAAGCAAGATGCACAAATTTCGAATTTGGAAGTATCCAGTTCACGAACTCGAACTAGAATAAAAATAGAATGAAAAAAAAAATAGGATGGAAAAAAACAAACTAAATTTTAAAGAACCTATCTATCCAGTTCACGAACTTGAACAAGAATGAAAAAATAGGATGGAAAAAACCAAACTAAATTTTAAAGAACCCATCAAGGGGAGGTAATTTAAGGAAAGAAAAACCTTAAGTATACAGAGTCAAACATCTCTTAATACAGGGAGGTAATCCAAGGAAAAAAAATAAAATTCCAAAATTTTGCACAAAGACAAACATGCCTTAATAAGGAAACGTCAGCTAAGGAAAAAGAAAAAGAAAAAAAAAACTACCTATATTGTCCCCCCAACCACCTAGACAGGATGCGACCCGCAGCCACTAACAACTTACTGCACAAAAAAAATTAATGTAAGAACTGCATCAACATACCGCGGCCATTCTAAACAGGAGCTAGAACATGTCATTATCCTTCAATTGTTCCTCACTGGCCAAAATCTCCCATCATAACATGTACAAAAAAAAAAAAAAAAAAACCAATTGTACAACAAGGTACAAAAAAACAAAGGAGGTGGACTCTATATAACAATTATCCTGAAGTGGAATTGGGATTTAAAAAGATAACAATCATCCCAATGCCAGTACACAATATTAATTATATCACATCACAAGTATAGAACATGTTCGCCCGTTGTCAGTATAATGTGACCGGGTGGGGTGTGTTGCTTGGTGTCTTTGGCGGCATGCTTCAGTGATATAGCACTATAAAAAGGGCAAAAGTTCCACTATAGAAGACACAACATGAATATACCGCAGTTTCCCAAAACACGCACCTCGCACAACATACACGCAACACACCGCATACATGGGTGGCCGTCCTTACATGACCATAGCTGTTAATAGGACGTTAATTAATCAAACAAACAAACAAACAAACATGTACAAGTATCACCGATTAATTATCCCTAAGATGTTCAACATTGATATTCTTGCTAAATAACCACAATGCTAGTTCATCAAATGTTAAAACAATGAAAGCATTATATTTCATCAAGCAATCCTGTACAAATCTACGTATTTTCATTTTCAACCAATTACACAAGTATTTCCTTATCTTTTATTTATCTTTATGGTTTTTTTTCCCAGATATTTAATAGATAATTATATCTTTATTTCGTAACACCACTGGTACGTACCCGAAAACCTCCACTTTAAATGTAGTATTGTCAGAGACAAGCTATGAAACCCCCAGACAGCTCAGAGAGTCACACGAGTTATGTGCCCTTGGTATAGGTAGTAGCTGGTGGCTAGCAAACTTCAATACTCAGCTCACCTGTAATATCACTTATTTTCTCTACGAGTACATCAATCACATCTGCTTAGTAGCGATTATATATATATAGCTTAGGGCATGGTTGTTTTTCATTCCTTTTCTTTTGTATTTCTTTCTCTTTGTATACTTGTTTTACAGCCCTAGCAATCAACTGCAGATGCCTCGTATATATATATATTGTACTACCACCTGACGTATGTACAATGCCAAGTGACCTCGGAGCAGACTGGAGAATTTCAGCGCAGAAATGGGTGCTAAAAGAATTGTAACAGGCACCCTTGCTTACTTTTGCAATAAATGTATATTAGATGTTGTCGAGTTTTACAATGGTGAGACCATAATAATTGTTATTATGAAATGGACATCAATCAGCAATTGATTTTACCCCTAACATATATATTTGCACGCGTTACACCTTCCACTGTGCAAAGTTAGACACCACCAAACATAACTTAGAGAGTTGAATAATTTTCCAATGCAGAAAAAGTTTAAGCTCCATGTCCCGGAACTCCGTACACGAAAACTTCAAGATTATAGATAAACGTAATAATCCCTTGCTGTCATTAACCTTGTGGGTTTCACAAGATTCCAGCATTTACATAAAAAAAACCAGAACAATGTCCCAAGAGTCTTTTAACCAAGTTAAATTTCCTTAATACTTTAAGACTATTCCAAAATCAGAAAAGTACCCTTAGATAATTTTTCTGTCTGCCTTGGACACCACCTCCTTTTTACACGACTTTAGAACAAAAGTTAAAAAAATGACATTATCGGAAAAAAAATACACAAATACAAAAACATACAATTAACAAAACAAAGTTTTCCACCGGGCCCTAAACGATCCTACAAGACTGGGGAAGCCACTCTTATGATTTCACTTAACCCAACTCGAATGAAAATTTGGGGTCGACCAGAGACTTTTCCCGTTACTTATATAGCTCCCTCCCAAACTAATTAAGTCTGACCACGTGAGTACAAGACCCCAGTGTTGGTCGTATCAACTCTAACCACCAGAACCATAGTCCCCACAGAATACCTAACAGCCAAAAACACCCACCCCAACAATTTTGAATAGAAGTCCTTGTTAGGGTTATCTCGAGGTGTTGGTCATATCAACTCTTACCACCAGAGACACCCCAACCACCTGGATCTTCTCCCTAACTAACTACAATTATACCTACAGTCCTATCTACATGCCCCTGGTCGCCCCCACCAATTACACTTAACATTACATACCACCAGTTCACCTACATAACAACCTCCCCCACCTATTGTATATATGTGTCCCCCCAACCCCTGCTATATACCTACCTAAATTTTCTTTAATTCCCGGATAGAGAGGTGGCGCAACTCATGAAAATACCGCCGCATTCCCGTGGGGTTCAAATGAACCCCATCGTTCAGCAGCCGGGGGGACATGAGGCGTCGCCGAGCCACATAGCTCTGACCCCGGTCCCTCATCTCGAGGGAGAGAGCCAGTGACCCCGGTCCCTCATCTCGAGGGAGAGAGCCAGAGACATGCGTGCTCGACGAGCCGCATACTCCGCCCCGGTCACCGCACGATGCCGGGTCCGCGGAAATACTGCCATGAGGGCCACCCGCTCTACCCCCCAGCTATCTAATGTATCTAGTATCGTACGCAAGACCCCCATGAAAAGTTGAAACCTATCCTCCCTACTATCTAGGTCGTTCCCCCCCACCTGCAATATTACTAACCCCGGCCTAAATCCCTCCCTCTTCATTCGATCTACCAAGTCCACAATATCCCAAATTCCCCCCCGACTTACCATAGAGACGAACCCCCACTCCCGTCAATCCCAGATCCCGAGTAA
Source organism: Argopecten irradians irradians (assembly GCA_004382745.1). Lineage (NCBI taxonomy): Eukaryota > Metazoa > Mollusca > Bivalvia > Pectinida > Pectinidae > Argopecten > Argopecten irradians. The sequence continues at coordinate 1,422,832 of SAYR01008610.1, read as the reverse complement.
ACCTCCCCTCCCTGGGGTTATTGATAAGATTGCTAAGTCTTGTTATATAACTATGGCCAATAATTGCCACCTGGCCTGATACTAGTCGTTTCCTGTTTGCTTCTATATACCTACAACATACAAAGGAAATATATATATATAAAAACAGGTCATAAATACATCTACAGACTAGACATGAACATTACGGAACTACTCATCAATACTAGGTATGAATGCATGGAATGTTCCTCACTATGCGTATTATTCCTCAAAGTTCTGATGCCCCCTGCAAGTAGGGCGTTAGAATTGTACCTGCTGCCCCTATTGCATGATCGTAAAAGGCGACTAAATTTAGGATCTTATCTTTTCTATTCTTCCTAACTGACTTTATCTTTCCTAATGCCTCACTTTTGGCCTTGAGTTGAGCGTTCGCCCCTGTGAGGAAGGCTCTGGGTTCTGTCCCCTGGCCGAGACACACCAAAGTCTATAAAAGTGGTAGTTTCTGCTCCTGCTTAGCGCTCAGCATACAGGGAGTTGGACGACTGGTTGGCCCGTTGTCAGTATAATGTGACCGGGTGGGGTGTGTTGCTTGGTGTCTTCGGCGGCATGCTTCAGTGTTGTAGCACTATAAAAAGGGCAATAGTTCCACTATACAAGAAGACACAACACGAATATACCGCAGTCTCCCAAAACACGCACCTCGCACAACATACACGCAATACTACGCATACATGGGAGGCCGTCCTTACATGACCATAGCTGTTAATAGGACGTTAATAAATCAAACAAACAAACAAAAAGCCCCCTGGGGGGAAGGGATATTCAGGGGTCGACACGGTGTCCTCCAGACCCCTGTGCTGCGCGGTTCGGGGTAATTACCCTGACCGATCGGGCCCAAACTATAATGTTCTCCTTGCGTAACACTGAAATTCCCTGGAATCAAGTACTGGGGTTTTTTGTTACCATGGCCAGAAGCAACACCCCAATGTCCCAATACTTATCACCTCAAAGTTCCTCCGGGCACTTTATATCACACTTTCCGGAATAACAATAAGGACGTCTGGGTCCAGGCAGGGCCCTAGGAGTTTTCCCCAAACCGCTTTTACGTTGTGGCACCAGCAATGACACAGGGGCCTGGGTCCTCTTCCTTAGTTCCTCCCCCCAGGTCAGGGGCACCAGTATACAGCAAACATGAAAAACAAGTTGAACAACAAATGTTAGTCCTATCAAATTGTAATATCAATACTACTAAACAATAATAACCCCTCTTATATCTTAATTACAGAAGGTTTGTATTTACAATGCTAAGTAAGATCATAAGCACCTGGACGACTGGTTCGCCCGTTGTCAGTATAATGTGACCGGGTGGGGTGTGTTGCTTGGTGTCTTCGGCTGCATGCTTCAGTTTTATAGCACTATAAAAAGGGCAACAGTTCCACTATACAAGAAGACACAACACGAACATACCGCAGTCTCCCAGTACACTCACCTCGCACAACATACACGCAACACACCGCATACATGGGAGGCCGTCCTTACATGACCAAAGCTGTTAATAGGACGTTAATAAATCAAACAAACCTGACCTCATCCAATCGGGGGGCCGCCTATGGCGCCGCCTCGGTAATGGGGTTGGTAGGTCCCCAAAATCCCCCTCGATTTCTAGCTCAAAGGGGTTACCAGTTTCTAAATTCCCCTCATCCTCCGTACCTTGGGGTAGTTCCTCAGACTCCCCCATATCGTCCCAATGGAGGCTGCTGTCCCCTAAGGGTTCTATGTGCTCCTCATTACTAGCACCGACGTCTACCCCAATTCCGCCCCCTAAGACTGTGTGGGGACTCCCCAGGGGCTCTAGGTCCCCCCTATCCCTTCCATAATAGGGTTTTAAATGATTAAAGTGTACCACCTGTTGGTTCCTGCTACCAGTCTTTACAATGACATAATTGAGATCGGACAGCTTTCTCTTAATGAGGAAAGGACCCCTCCAACTACTTATGAGTTTGGGACTTAACCCCCTTTTTCCTCTATTTGTATGTAACCATACCCGATCCCCCTCCCTGAAAGCCTCGCCATGTACCTTCCTGTCGTAATATATTTTCTGTTTATGCTGCTGCTGCCGAACATGGACCTGAACAGTTTCAAAAGCTTTATTACTATCTCTCCGTAGCCTCTCAACAAACTCATGGGGGGTCATTGGGCTATGTGGAGGGGGGTCAACCATTAGAGTTAGAGGGATATTAACCTCCCTACCTAGCATAAGTCGGTTGGGGGTATACCCAGTAGTTTCCTGGACACTGGAACAATAAGCCATAGTTACCAAAGGCAACCTTAAGTCCCAATCTGACTGATCTAGACTGACATAGGAGCGAAGTATTGCTACTAGTGTTCTATTGAACCTTTCCACTAACCCATCACCACTAGGGTGATACGGGGAGGTTCAAGTTTTTCGCATACCCAGTAAATCACACATCTCCTGGAAAAGCCTAGACTCAAAATTTGGGCCCTGATCAGAGTGGAGGGTCCGTGGTACCCCAAATCTACTGAAAAACTTACTCACAAGCACCTCAGCCACAGTCTTAGCCTCTTGATTAGGGAGGGGGTAAGCTTCCTTCCATTTTGAATAGTAATCCCCTGCTACCAGAATATAACGATTTCCCCTGTCAGTAATGGGAAAAGGACCCAACAAATCTATAGCTACCCTTTCCATTGGTTCTACTGCCCCCATGTTCACTAATGGGGCTCGGGGGTTCCTTACAGGGTTTTTGTTAGCCCCACATATCCGACAAGAGCGTACGTAGTGTTTTACGTCCCGGTGCATTCCTATCCAGTAAAATTTTAACTGTAACTTACCCAGGGTTTTCTTGGTACCTAGGTGACCACCAGATGGCGCGTCATGGGCATTTCTAAGGACCTCAACGACCCACCCCTGGGGAATTACCAGTAAAGGAGAAGTTTCCCGGGTCTTGACATTATACCACTTTCTATACAATAGGCCCTTGCGGAATTCGAGTTGATCCCACTGACTGATATATAATCTAACCTGCGACGTTAGCCCCGCTAGTCTAGCACCCTTGGGCTTTGCGTAATCCTCTTGTAATAGCTGTATAACCTTGCTTAACGTAGGGTCGTCTCCCTGGGCTTGCTCTACATCGGAATGGGTCCACTGATTCCCAAACACAACACTGCTACACCCCCCCGGCCTACGACTTCAGGCATCCGCATTTGTGTGCTTAGTACCACTCCTATGCTCAATTTTATACTGAAAGGTGTCGAGGAACTCAACCCAACGAGCAACCTGGCCTTCTGGTTGTTTGAACGAAGCTAGCCATTTCAGAGAGGCATGATCAGTCCTAATAGTGATCTCCCTCCCATAGAGATAATGTCTGAAATGCTTAACAGCCTTAATGACTGCCAATAATTCTTTATGGGTCGTACTGTACTTTAACTCTGAAGCAGCATGGGTCGTGCTAAAGTATGATAGGACTTTTTCTTCCCCATTCTGAATTTGAGACAAAACAGCCCTGCAGCTATGTTCACTAGCATCAGTATCTAGAATGAATGGTTTATCAAAATCGGGATAAGCTAGGACAGCAGCCTCACACAAGGTCTGTTTTAACCTGTCAAAGGACTCCTGACACTGCACCCCAACTAAACTTTGCATGTTTCTTAGTTCACACAAGGTCTGTTTTAACCTGTCAAAGGACTCCTGACACTGCACCCCAACTAAACTTTGCATGTTTCTTAGTAAGGTCAAATAATGGGACGGCTATGTCAGAGAAATCCTTCACAAACTTTCTGTAGTACGAACAGAGGCCTAAGAAACTCCTCACCTCGGTCACATTGGAAGGGACTGGCCAATTTCTAACTTTATTGACCTTCTCGGGATCAGACTTTACGCCCCCAGCACAAACCACGAATCCGAGGTACAATACCTCGGTCCTAAATAGTCTACATTTCTGCGGCTTTAAGCGTAAACCCGCACTATGTAAACAATCCAATACCTGCTGTAACCTATCTAAATGTTGCTCAAAAGTACTGGCGTACACAATGATATCATCCAGGTAAACCAAACATATCTTCTAATGTAACCCAGTGAGGACCCTCTCCATCAAACGCTCAAAGGACGCGGGGGCATTACAGAGGCCAAAGGGAAGGACATTAAAATGATAAAGACCGGAGCCCGTAGTAAACGCAGTTTTCTCTTTCGCCTGTTCCGCCAACCATAATTGCCAATAGCCCGAGGCCAAATCTAGTGTTGTGAAATACGATGACCCATTCAATGCGTCCAAACTATCGTCTATGCGCGGCAGAGGGTAAGCGTCCTTCTTAGTTACCAAGTTCAATTTCCGATAATCAATGCAAAATCGCATGGACCCATCACGTTTTTGAACTAACACTATGGGCGAAGCCCAGGGGCTATCCGACGGCTCTATGATCCCCTCTGACATCATATCTCGAACCTGCCTATCGACCTCCTCGCGCTTATGTATCGGAAGCCTATATGCTCTTTGTTTAATAGGAAGTGCATCACCGGTATCTATGTCGTGAAGATATTTATCACAACGACCTAACTTTTTATCGGCCTTCATGAAAACATCTCTATTTTTCATAAGAAATCGGGCTACAGTCTCTCACTTATCTTCATCTACGGCTGCCTGTGTATCCTGTATTAATGATTGCATTAAAGGATCTTGATCAGAGTTATCCCCCTTATCCACGCCAGTCACCCTACAGGCTATCGGGTGTAACAACCCTACCAGAGAACCCCTCTGAATGACCACAGCTTCATCCCCAGGATTCATTACACGAATAGGGACCATTTTATAAGAATCACATTGTACTAAAGTCTTAGCGAGAACAAACTCTGGATACTCAGTATCAGTTACACAGAGAGACCTGGGCTCTACAATACCCTCCTGGGGTCACATCGAGCTGCTAATCCCGTAATGAGCGCTTCCTGCCCCGCCGCTACTGTATAATCGTGCACCGCCGTAACCTTACACACACGGGGTCGAGAACCCGACGTAGTAACCTTCTGTAAAGCACCGAAAGTTACAGTTCGATCAAAGGCGTTAATATTTGCCCTGTATTTTGACAGGAAGTCCACACCTAGCAATCCCTCCTCAGAGGTCTCAGCTATAAGAACAGGGTGAGGATACGCCTCCTCATCTATAGTAATTAATAAAGTACAACAGCCTGCTATATTTAGTCTATCACCATTCGCAGTGAGGAAAGCACGGCCTACGGGCTCTAAATCCGGCATATTACCGTCAAACAATCGCTCAAAGGTTTTTATATCTATGGTTGTAATATCTGAGCCGGTATCGACTAAAAACCGTACTTCGCCTAGCGGACCAGTGATATTTGAATCAAGTCCCCCAACCCCTGCAGTTATGAACATAACCCCTTGGTGGGCCTCCGCGTCCTTTGGCCAAGATGGGACCCTCATCTTAGCCTTGCTTAGTTTAAAGGGCAATCCCTCTGAACATGTCCCCACCCACTACATCGGAAACATTGGGGACCCCTCGGAACCTGGCCGTGCACGGTATAGGGATGGGGAACAGGGACAGGGGAATTTCCTTGCGGTTTAACCATACAATGTTTACGAAGCAACTGCTCTAACTCTGCTACCCTTTTCTCTAACTTACATAACTCAGATTCTGATTCAGGCGCCAAATTATTTTCGGTTAGACTACCCACAGGGTTATTTGCTGTTTTGGCCACGCCTTCTAATTTGTCAAAGCTCTCTTCATCCAGAGCCATTCTAACAGCTTCCCCGAGTGTGCTTGGCTTATTCCGCCTTAATTGTTTTTGAATTTCCTTATTGTCCAACGCATCAATGAAATGTTGTATTTCTATCGTACCCCTTGCCGAGGAATCAACCTCAGGATAAGCCCTACATGTTAACCGTTGGATATGGCCAGCCAAATCAGCAAGTGATTCACCCTTCTTTCGCGTTCGACCCCGTAACTGTGCCCAAAATACTCCTGTATCCCTATCTGGGTCAAATCTCTCCTTAAGGGCTCTCGTGACAGTATCGTAATCCTGCCTCTCATATGGAGACAAATCAGAAAATACCCTTAACGCGGACCCCTTTAATTTAACTGCTAGAAATTGACATGCTTGCTGGTCTGTCCAGCGATTAATATTCCTACAGGTGTCGAAATGCGTGAACCAATCGCGATAGCTCCCCTGGCCATTGTACGATTCTGGTGTCGCAATTGGTTTAACTAAATCAGGGCTCGCCCTCGAGGAACCAACCCTCGTGGGTGTATAAGCACGGCCAAATTCCCATTGGGTCCCCCCTGCAAGAGTGGCCTCCCCAGTGACACTGCCGCCCATCCTTCCCCCATGTCCTGTTGCACGACTTCCCCCATGAGCCCCTGTGTCTGCAGTTTGTAAAGCCTTGATTTCATTAACCAAATCCGCACTGTCCATATTCCCACTAGCACTAAGGTTACACGCCTACACAAGTTTCGTCAATCAAGCTAACCAGACTAAATCTGGATTACAATAGAGAAACACTGTGCAATCTATAAATAGCTCACACCTGAGAAATTATACACACAAGCGTAACCACTCAACCGAAACGTAAACAGTACATCTGTATAAATTTCACACACAGGGATTTGTCTCAACGCCTAGTAAATAAACGAGCAAGTAAGTCAACAATCAAAAATTCAAATTAATTAATTAGATAATTAGGGCCCCACGTTGGGCGCCAAATTGTAACGACTTGTTTCGCTACGACCGCAGTCATTAGCGTAGAGTAAGAATGATACAATTAATTTGTTTTGCTCTGGGTTCGACTGCCGCGTTAGCTTGCAGATTCCTATGTCTCGCTACAATATTCAAAGGTACTAGTGAGTATGGACAATGGACGACATCAAATTCATTTAACAGTTTATTAATATTTAACATGTGTAAAGGTGACAACAAGAAAATACCCGCGTGGCTCAGTGGGAAGTACTGTGAAATGGACAATTTTGCTGCTAATATTCTCACGTTTTCGCTACCAGAATTAACTCCTACCCATCAATGAAAGACCGAGCACGTGGCGCTACACACCGGGCCGATTATCGATAGTTTAACCTCCAATTTCACAAACACCGTTCTCCAGCGAAGATTCTCAAAATATCTCCTTAACGGTTAACCCCGAAATTCAACACAGGAGGCTCCCACTCTTTTCCAGCCTACCAACGGCTCTCAACACAAGAGTGAAGACTTTTACTTACTATCGAAACCCGTCTAAAAGCGAGACATGCCAAGTCCGACATTGCACAATTTCACAAGTATTTCAACCTCAAAAATATAGCAAAAATATCTACTGACAGCGAAAAATACACACACAGTAATGTTCATGCATTTCCATACTATACGATAACAGCAAATTAGGGAAAGGATGGGCGACAAATATATAAAAATTACATAGATTTCAAAAACAAAACCCTCACCTCTCAAGGCCCGGTAGAACACTGAAAGCCTCGGCGCAGTCCCGAGATCTTGTGCACAGCAAATTCCCGCCAAAGTCTCGGTTAATATAATTTCCGGAATATATAGCAACGAAGCGCACCGCAGCTTCGTTACAAATATATCAGACCAGTCTCCAAAAATACACACACGCCATTCAAACACGCAGCACACTGAATACATGGGAGACAGTTCTTACATGACACTGGCTGTTAATAAGATGTTAATTGGTAGTTTCTGCTCCTGCTTAGCGTTCAGCATACAGGGAGTGGGACGACTGGTTTGCCCGTTGTCAGTATAATGTGACCGGGTGGGGTGTGTTGCTTGGTGTCTTCGGCGGCATGCTTCAGTGATATAGCACTATAAAAAGGGCAAAGTCGGAGACCTAACTGCTTTACAAATAAAATATTTCATGCTTAAATAATGTACATACAATAAAATTACAGAATTATGATTGACAGATATCAATCATTGGCAGATTAATCAGCCGTGGTCAGTGTCCTTTAGGCAATTAGGATGGCCGTGACATTAATCCGGTTACGTAATAGAATGGAACTTAAAATCTTTCAGAAAAGGTATCAAAGTAAATTGCCAGAGGATATACACAGTTATCACACATAAGGATTTTATCTCAAATGTCACAAACGTAAATATGATCAAGAATATAACCTTAGGAATGTCAAAATTACACACAATAGTATTAACTGATAATTGATGTTGAAATTTAGCAACTATTAACGCAAAGTTCAAAGCACTTTAAAATTTATCACAAAATTCTTTGTGATAACTTCCTTCCGCTCCGGGAAAGACGCGTCCCGCGTCTTAATTAAACTGTCCTCTGTTTTGATGGAGTCTATTCGCTCGGTTTTCATAGGAAATGTGGGCATCGTGAATTATTTTGTGGTTGGTTTGGTGGTCCGGGAAAAGTATTCGGTCTGGTAGTATTTGGAGCGCTGTAGTAACTAAGTTGTTTTTGGAGGCTTGTGATTATGTTTTAATTCCTCGTCCTTCTCCGAAATTTTGAACTTTAAATTCGCAATCTGTCGCTGTGTCTGTTCTTTTTGTTTCGCGGTTGTTTGTAATGTACTGATTGTTTCGTCTTTGCTTTTCATAATTTTCTTTCTGTTGTCCAATGCTTTTTCTAGTTCCTTAATTTGAGACACATAATTGGTTATATTCACATTTTTGGCGCGTGCACATTCCTCTTCTAGAATTTCGTTTGATCTTTGTAATTTTGCACACTTTTCTGATATTTTGGAGATGGTAATTTTGGTACGAACAAGTTTTGACTGTAATGAAATTATCTGGTTGTTGTAGTTAGAGTCTTTCTGGAAATCGTTTTGAAGTTCACTATTTTCAATGTCACTGAATGGAAAAATACACAATACCTTTTTGGTTTCTCGGAATTTCCTGAGACGTTCAGAATCTCGCCGCCGTTTAGATGTTGACTTGGCCTTTTTCTTTGGTGCAGTGCGAATAACGGACTTACTGTCCCGACAGGAGTTTTTTGGGACAGGAAATCAGTGTAATGGAATTAGGCAGTTTGTCAGCATGACTAGTGTCAAGTTGTGATTGGAATATTCATGTTTTGTACCAACCTATATTTGTAGTACAATGTCCGGTTTCGATAAAACACATTCTCGAAAAGGTGGCCAATGTTTCCACATCGGAAACAGTAAATCCGTTTGCTGGACAACACAATACTGATAAGTGCATTCCGGTGGAGAAGTGCCTCCACATTCTATGCATAATGCCATCCTAATGGTAAAGTCAAAACGTTACCTGTCTGGTTAACTCCAAAGTATGGCGAACACAGGTCTTGGTTAAAATCCAGGTCTGTGTTGATTCCGAATATAGTTGGTCATTCTTTGAGTCACTCGCGGGAAATATCTCTTTGTTGCAGGAGTTGAGTTTTCGGGAAAGCGTACCCAGCGTAGAAGTGGGTATTACCAGATTATTCCACCAATTAACATACGGAAACTTCCGTACGTTTTTGTCAAAAGAAGTAAATATGACGTAAGAAAATGTTGAAGTTGAACTTTAGAATTTAATGATGATAACTTTGACTTGACGGATGGTATATTCTGGAGTGTCCAGAATATAGCTGGTTGTGTTCCGTACAAAGTCGGAGACCTAAACTGTCTTTTTTTACTAATAAAATATTTCATGCTTAAATAATGTACATACAATAAAATTACAGAATTATGATTGACAGATATCGCTCATTGGCAGATTAATCAGCCGTGGTCAGTGTCCTTTAGGCAATTAGGATGGCCGTGACATTAATCCGGTTACGTAATAGAATGGAACTTAAAATCTTTCAGAAAAGGTATCAAAGTAAATTGCCAGAGGATATACACAGTTATCACACATAAGGATTTTATCTCAAATGTCACAAACGTAAATATGATCAAGAATATAACCTTAGGAATGTCAAAATTACACACAATAGTATTAACTGATAATTGATGTTAAAATTTAGCAACTATTAACGCAAAGTTCAAAGCACTTTAAAATTTATCACAAAATTCTTTGTGATAACTTCCTTCCGCTCAGGGAAAGACGCGTCCCGCGTCTTAATTAAACTTTAAAAATTCTTTGTGATACATATATACATGCTTTAATTAATAAGCGAACAACTACGTGTATATGTAGGTCCAATCCATTCTTGATACTCCAGGGTTCAGATCATATACGATCTCTACACCCTTGGACTATCTCATAGTAAAACTGGAGGCAACAGAAAAAGTAATTTAGTCGTTTGATGTACGTCAAAAGAGTCGTATGACGGTACAATGTGGTTGGCTGTGTGGCTTTGAAGTTGGGTGTCGTCGCTCTCCCTGTAGTCTTAAAAGGAAATTTTTGGTGGACTGTGATTGGTTCAGAGTTTTTCTAGACAGCTGCCTCGAGTTTTACTATGAGGTGTAGAGATCGTATGTGATCGGAACCACTGTACTGGAGTATCAAGTCTCGTCGTAGCTAATTAGTGACTATTTTCACAGGAGCAGCAGAAGGTTTTGCTACGGGACTGCTCCTGGCCTTTTTCGGAGCAGCTGCAAATTCCTTCCCCTTAAGCAGGTTTAGTTCTTGTCTTCGTGATCTTATCTACACATCAGTCTAGCTAATTCCGGTACAGTAGCTCACGAATCTGCTGTAGACCATTTCCTAATTAATTCATCTTCTTCCTCACTGAAGACTTTAGACTTGGTACCTTTCTTTCTTGGTTTGGCGCTCTCAGCAGTCTCAGTGATCTCAGCATATGCTTTTTGTTGTTCTGAAGCTTTTGACTTTGCCTGTCTTTTTCTTTCGATATCTGTTTGAACGGCTTGAACTCGCCTTATATTAGCAACATCCGATTGGCGATGTCGGATGTGCTGCCCAAGTCCAATATTGGATTTGAACGAAGCTTTGCAATTCTCGCATTTAAATTCATGCTAGGAATTGGTGACTGGTGGTTCGTCCAGCATTACTGGATTTGGGGCATTCTCCTTTCTGTTTGGATTCGATATGCTTGATGAGTTCCTTGGGACTTACGAACATTTCCCAACATGAACCGCATTTGTGCGTTTGGAATGGGTACGCTATCGTGTATGTTCCTTCCGTCAAGATATCCTCCATGTCTATGGTATCCACAGATATGATGGGGGTGTCATCAGGGTCATATGCTAGTTCCGAAGGCAACTCCTGTGCCCTAAGGTTATTGACAAACACAATCTATTCTTTTTTTAATTTTTTTATGGCATGATATATATATATGATAAGCAACTAAGTCAACTTCTGATTTTCTGTAGATGTATGAATTTGACTCAAATTCAATTCAAATCACTACCTTTACGAACCAATATCTATCAAGTTTTGTATTTATCTAGATCCTAGAGAAACCCGTATGTTTTAGAAAATAACCACTGCCCTTTGGCCAGTTCCTTAGAGCTGTGTAACCATTTATTATTACATGTACCCATTAAACATTAAATCGTTTTATTTACTGTTAACCGTTTTCATATTGATGCTGTCGATCAATTGTGGGAAGGATTGTTGTAAATGATATTTATAAATATAAACCAAATGCTTTATACGTTTCATTACACGCTGTTATTACAAAATTGATTTGTAATTTGTTTTCATTTTTTTTAAAAACTATGCAGCAGTCTCATCCAAGATGACGTTAAGGCGCATTCGATATCGTTATCATTTGCTCGAACGAATTTGGAAACATGAATTGGATTAAGATGAGAGTTCTCTTCGGCTGATCAAACTTCATTTAGATCTTCACTAAAACACTTTTATTCAGGGCTGAAAGTCAAGGTCATTTATTGGTTACAACTTCAAAACCCATGCATTATCTAGTTCTTAACTTACATGGCAATGACGGTATTGAACAGCCCACCAAATCGCCAAATTGTCTATGACAATTTCTAGTTTATTTTGAAAACAGTTTTTATGTTATCATCGGATTATAGGCTCTGATTCTGATACTAGAGTCAATATTTCAATGCATACAAATTAATAGAGCATTATAAGGTATATGCATATGTACAAAGTATATACGCATAATTATAATGCACCGGTCGTCACTCACAAAAAAAGTCGATTTGAATTTACCGACGAAAACGTGTATTACAAATAGTTCGTATGTCAATCTATTACGAATAGCTCTATATTCATCCTATCCTAAGTCTATTTCAAAGCGGATCCAGAGCACCTGTTAATTTGTACACGAGATCTACATGTACACGTACGTACAATAGAACTATGCCTATGACGACATACGTACACTGTACATGTATTACCTACGTGTACTGTACCTGCTACTAGTCCCGCTATTTCACACATTTTGAAGTAAACAAGTTGAAATATATCCGTTTTATAAAATGTTTAATGATTGAACTTGTGCCAACGACGTCTAAACCTAACATTTAGTGCTCATTCTTCAGAAATTGATGAGAGTTTATTATGCATCGTTTCTATGGACGCTCAAGAGACAATATTCTAGATTGATTTTCTATGCATGTACAAAATTTGAAGTACTTACACAGATGCTTTAAAGCTTTTTAAGGATTTTTTTTCAGTGGTAATAATAACCTATGATTCCATCATAAGGGAATTTCCGCGGCCGCAGCGTTGACCGTTCGAGGTCAGAATCACCGTAATCTCGCGTTCAGCATCCCATAATATGAAGGCGATGTTATTTTCAGATCTCACACAAGCAAATTACATAGAGTATTTCAAGTAGTTTTGTTAAATATTATATCTGTAATCTTCAGCAGCATTATACATATTTTGATTTAATTTTGTTTCACAATCACCCAATGTGCTTCTCCAGGATCATGATCATGACGTTACGATAAACCTAAATGAAACGTAACGTCATTATGTTACACATTTGTAAGTAACGTCGCGATTTTACGTTTGAGTAGGGTAAAGTAAAATCGCGATAATTTCGTTCCAAGAAAACCAGTTTTCAAATCTAAAACTGATTTGTAAAGGATTTTATCTATGGCATTAACACACTGTATTTTCATGAAGTTATAACCAAAACTGATATATATTTCCAGCTCTGAATACATAAAAACGCTAATTTTTAACGAAAAACATAGCACGTGTTTTTCATTTAAGAACATTTTCTATAAAATAATAAAATAAAGACATGACTAACACCTTTTTCTTGCTTGCAATCTAAGATTTTCAGTGATATATGTCATAACAATACTGCGATATTTTATATTCACTTTCCGAGCGGTTTATTCACGAATAACGTTGGCAAATTTAACGGCATTTTCGGCACTTTTTAACGACGTTTTTTTCGAGCGGAAACCTAACGTACGGGGGACTAATTCATTTTAGCAAACCAACTTCTGAAATTTATATGAACGCAAAATAGAGAAATCACTGATTCCGTTGAATATACATATTTCGTTCTAGCGAGGAATATAAAAGTTAATCTGACGCCTTCAAACTTGGTCGATGACGTAATCAAAGTCATATCGGTACAAATGTACCGGATGCGAACGGGAAAGGTGTTAAGAAGCTATTCTTTGAACATTTTTCAATAGTTATTTCATCTTAAACTACTGTTGGAAGAACACAACTGAGTAAGCCTATTCTAGTGGTGCATAATTAGGCATCTATAAAATGATCGAAACATTTGTAATATCCATGTTATGAGAATTTCTAAAAATAGAGACCTAGAAGGCTGTGACCAATGATTCTATGCTGGTTTGAATTGGTGTTTTTTCTGTTGTTACTTTTTGTATCATTATTTTATCTGAAGGGAATGATAAGTTGCGTTTTGGGTTAGATTTATCAATAACATTTTCTGTGTTCATTTACATTTTTCAGTTCTTTAGTCCATTTCACTATATTTTTATGCGGATGGGTGTTCATTGTATTTCTGTTGCATGATGAATTTGGATATGTAAAGTGAAATAATGAGCAGGGGGTCAAGGGGCGCGGCAGCCCCCTTCGTCAGGCAGAGGGCGAAGCCCTGGTGGGTGGTCTGGGGCGCTGACGCTGACGATAATATAGAATAAACATACTAAATCTAACACTAAAATGTTATAAAATGAACATTTTGTTTTTATTTTCTTTTAAACTCTGAAAGGTGTAAGTTTTTAATGCACAGTTTTCCTCTGAAGGTGTAAAACAGTTTTTCGATGCACAGTTCTACTTTAACAGGGCCTTTCATAGGTTCCCTCCTTGAAAGTTCTACTTAGACAAAGCCTCATAGGTTGCTTTCTTGGCTTTTTCAGAGGATGTTGAAGATTTGATTTGAAGGCACTCTCTCCTCTGCTGTCAAGCAACCTTGTGTGTGACTAAGGCACCGAGTACCTGTTCCAATATTGGCTAAATTTTGTTTTAGTTTTTGTTACAAAGCTGAAAATTCTTTCACAGTCTGTGTTTGAATGAAAAATTGTCAATATACCAAGCATCACTTTGGTCAGTAAGGGAAATCTGGCATTTCCAGTCATAGGGTGTATCAGCTTTCCAATTTTGTACCATGCTAAATCCATTCTGTCTGAATCCAAAATGTCTTGACTTAGTTCATGTACTTGGAATTGCAAAAACTCCTCTTCTAAATCATTGAAAGATTCCCCCACAATGCCTGCCAGAACTGGAAACCTCTGAACAAAGAAATTCACTGCATTAAATTCTATGTCTTTTCTCTGGGTAATATCTGCTACTCTAGCATTTACTAATACCTCATCACCAAATGGGAAATTCTTACACATGTATGTGCACACAGCACAAAAATAAAGCTCTGACTGCCTTGAAAAATGCATCAGTGTCAAGGTTAGGATTGTCCTGTATGAATGCACGTGCTTCCACACCAATAAAAAGGTTACTGTCCTCTTTCTGATTATCTCTGTCTTTAAAATTTACACTTTCTGGAGATCCAATCAGAACAGTTGGCTTCACAAACCTAGTAAGAATGCTTTGTAACAATCCCTGCAGCACACTGTGCAAAATATGAATGCAGGGTTTTTCATTTTGCAAAAGCTGATTTGCATTGTCAAACACAGGAATAACTGCTTTCAAAAATAAACAGTAAAGTTTGAAATTCCTACTTTTGAAGTTTTCATAAATAGATTTTGCCTTTTTAGCAGCAAAATTTGGCTCAGATTTCTGTGAAGTATTATCCATACTATCAGTCTGCTTCTTGCTGTCAGATTTGTGTGGATTTCTTGAAGTTGTCTCCCCTTTATCAGGCTGCTTTTTGCTTTGGTTACTATCAGTTTCCTTTGAGAATAAGAAATCTAACCCTCCTTTTGATGAAGATGCTGTCTGGTTATCAACTTTTTTGGATGACACTTTCTTGGCTGAAGATTTAAAAGAATTCAGTGAGTGGTACCCATTGGCTCAACATTCTGTTTAGGCATATTCCTAATGAGAGCCATCTGGTTGAAACATGCTTTAAGATTTTTCGTACTTCCACATCATTAAGTTTTTGTAAATTCTGAAGCACTTTTTGTCTTTTAGAACTTTTGTCCAAATAATAATACACCTGTATCAGTTGGTCTTCAATTGAAAGAGGCAGGACATTTGCACCTTTTTCCGCTGCTAAGTGTATAAGATGACAAGGACAGCCTGAAAAAGAAAAGTGTGCACTTAATACAAAATATTTTATCTATTAACATGATTAAGTCAGAAATTGTTAAACAAAAAAATGACATTAACACCAACTTAGTGTTTATTTATCAAAATATTTCACATACACATGCATGTATACAAATATATATTTGATTTATTAAATAAACTGTTACTATAATAGTGTGAATCTGTATGTTGGACTTTGGTTTGAGATCCAATATGTAGACAATAAAAATTATAGTGCAGAAACAGAATTCCCACCAAATTTTAGACAGACAGAATTCCTACAAAATTTTAGACAGACAGATGGAAAAAACAAACAAAATTCAGTAGTAGTTCACCACCACAAAATGTACTGCAGTAACACAAACGAATGTTGATTTTTGCTTGTGACACTTACCTATAAAATATATATTTTCATTTTCCTTCTTCACAAAAGCCAGTACTCCCTTGTGTACTCCTGTCATGACTGATGCATTATCTGCAGCGAAACTTAGGCAATTGGACCATGGGATTGCTCTTTCCTTTAGTTCATGATCCATCAGTCTATCAAAAATATCAAAGCTAGTAATTAACAAAATTGCAAGTACATGTACCTGAATCACATATTAAAGTATTAATTATACAAAATATTTCTCCTTGATCAGGCAAAATTTTAAAATTAGCTCAATTCAGTTAATTCAAAATTGTGTAATAAATGCATTTTCAATATTTATATATAGTATACCAGGTGTAGTGTACACAAGATGATGCATAGAGTGAGAGTATGAATATTATATAGTTAATCATAAAATTAAATCTACAATAAATTATTATATTGTATATGACAAATTAAATAAGGTCAATTTTTACATCAGACCAGTATGCATACATGTACGTGTAGCTTCGAGATGTAGCCTTTAATTTTATAACTTAATATGTGAAAGTTTTGCTTACCAATTATATAATTATGACCAATAATTTTTAGATCAACCATCAGTCTAACAGAACAGTGCAACTGTCAAAAACAAAGAAACAAAAACCAACATAACTAAAACAGTAACTAATATAAAGAAGTATTATATAAAACAATTTCACTCCACCTGATGAGTCACGGTGTTGAGGCATACAGTATCAAACAAAATAATATCAAAACACAGTCAAATTAAACAGATTAAAAGAAACAAGAAAATTTAATTTAACCAAGCTTCGTAAGTGTTCAGCAATAACATGCATGTACTGCATTTAACTGCAGCAAAACTTAAAACCATGATAAGACTAAGCTAAAGTTATCCTATGAATATCACTTCTTTGACAGCACACAAGAAATTAATATTGGATTTATTGAAGTATGTTTTCGCAAATCATTTTCATGCAACAAAAAATCAAACACTAATTCAAACACTAACGGATTATAAACAAATTTGGAAATTTAACTGAGTTATAATTTCATGTACCTGAATATGTTTTCCCCAGTACTTCGTCCTTCACACTCAGAAAGTGTTAGCATTGTTGTTGAAATAAGACCAACTGTGTCATCAAAGTACTTGACAATAATGGGATACAATTTCACATCGCCGTAGTCATTGGAACCATCAGTGGCAATCGAGAATGGTGCAGTTGAAATCACTTTGGTGATCTGATGATCATCATCTTCTGCCAAACAATGCGCAATGGCAGTCGACTTTGTACGAGCACAACATATTCCTAAACATTGTCCCAGCATTGTCAGCGAGAGTCAATGGGGCATTGTTCTCAATAATGAATTTGGTAAATATGACTTCGGCTCTTATAACTCCGTCATCACTGGAAGTAGATTTACTTGGAAAAAAATTTGAAATTTTTTGTCCTTCTCGTAACTTTGCCACTTCAACATGCTTCTTTGTTCCTATGTGTTTTTTAAGGTCGCCAATGCCGCCATGTGATATTGAAATATTGACATTGCAAACCGTGCAATACGCATGATTGACCCCCATAGCCGATTTTCTGAAACATGGAAAGGACTGTTCATATTCAGACATGTATTTTTGACTATGGAGTCGCACTTTCTTCCGAGGCGGTGTGCTTTCCTTGTCATCGTGACCACGTTTTTCCGCCATATTTGTTGTTGATTCTGACTCGGCACTCCTCGGAACTCAAGCTCCTACTTAATGGAACACGAGGTAGATGCCGAAGCGCAATGTCATGATCACAGGTCCGCTTGTTGGAGACGCTTAAATTACATCACTTCGGAAGAGCGCGTAAGTGATTACGATCATTGACTTCCGATTTGATAACTGGACAGCTGTGAAAATACGATAAAATAAAATTTTTGGTTGTTGACTTAATAAATCGGGGATTTTAAAGACAAAATCGGAGAGCGGATTTTGAGTGTTAAATTCGGAGCGGCTCCGCCCAAATCGGAGCTGTTGACATCTCTGCTGTTGTATCGCTGTTGTTTCTGAAAAGTTTAGAGTCATCAGCAAAGATTTTCACAACGCTATGATTGACAATATCTATCTAGGTAATCGTTCAATATGAAGAATAGAACGGGCCAGGACCAAGTACACTATCCTGGGGCTCACCATTAGTTATAAATTCACTAGACTAAATATGTCGCCCTGTTTGACTACAAATTGCCTGAATCTCAGAAAGTTTTTAATACACTCCTGAACCAGTACTTTCCCAGTGATCTCATACCCTTTAATTTAAGTAATATTTTATCAAACCCATAGGCTTATAGGTACAAAAATGTGAACATTTACAATGCAGTTTAGACAGCGGAGAATGACATCACCAAATACAAAATTCGCTATACAGTAAAATGTAAACATAATTTCAACTTTGACCATCATTCTTTATGCCCCCCCTTGCAGAGATAAGGTATTATAGATTAGAAAAAAACAAACCTCATCTTAGATAAAAAAAAATAGTCATTTAAAAAATTGTCATTGTATAGAAAAAAAGGTAAATAGGTATACAATATTATTCACATTTAGCTCAAAGCTCATAGAAATGAGTCCAATAGATGCGTTTCAAAACAAATACTCAACGCATTTCTGATGTAGTCAGCACAGTAGGTTTAGATTGGTTCCGTCATACGCTACACACTTCATACAATGGAGGCCGTTATTACATGACCCTAGCTGTTGATAGGAGTTAAATAATCAATCAAACAAACATATGGTGATCTTCTTCCCATCGGGATCGACTCTCAGAAAAGAATCATCCTTCAAACTCTGCATCAAAAGGAAACATTATGAAACAAATTGATTGAGAACAAAACACAGAAAAATCTATTTTACACGGACAGGACGCTCCCATGAGCAATGCTATCTAATTATATAAAATGATATCGCCCATTTCCTGACAGTATCGGTGATAATGTGACGGAGAATAACTAGGAACTAATGTTAAAAGTTTGCAGACATTGACAACATCTCTAGTCTGTTACACATTAATTGGTAGGCTAAAAAGAGAAGGAGCAATATACTTTCCCGTAAATCTGTCTAAAACTTACAAAGTCAGCATCATTCCGTCTTTCTTAGAAGCTTTCCAATTGTAATGTTCTTTCGTTTCTACTCCTTCCACGGCTTGAAGATTCTGAGTCTTCTCTGCACGCTTCCTCTGGTATCGGCGTAGTTTCCCTTCGGTGATCATTCTGAGCTGAACTGGGATCGCTGATGCCCCACGGTAGCGGTAGAGCTCCTGGATTAACATATAAAATGACACTGGTCCTGTAATGTTGACCCTGGTGTTGAGGTGATGGTGCACACCTTCGACATCTTGTTTGTTTGAATTCCCGTTTGAAATACGCTCCAATCAGCGATGGGAAAGTTAAAATAAAACAATTTATTTAAAGTAAACATGAAAATAAATGAATCAATAATAAAATAATTAATTGTATTGTATTTGTTTTAATTAAGTATTTTTGCTTATTATCATAGGTCACTATAAATTTGATATTACACATATTTTGCTGTAGTATCAAGACCCGTTCCAACTATTGTTTTTATTATATGTAACTTCAGCATCCATGTCCTCTCAATATACAATGTATTTCATCAAGTTCAGAAGCGGTCCAAAGGACACTCTCACTCAGAGGGTATCAAAAGCTTCGAAGATGTGCTCCCTGGGCAGGAAGTGGAGAGCCTAAAACTCGCTCAGAAAACTGTAGACCTTGGCGTGCTCTTCGTAGGCTTTCTATCAACAAAATATATGGTGTTAAAATATTTTCCTGCCCTGCATGTAGGGCGTTAGAATTGTACTTGCTGCCTCTATTGCATGATCGTAAAAGGCGACTAAATTTAGGATCTTATCTTTTCTATTCTTCCTAACTGACTTTATCCTTCCTAATGCCTCCCTTGGCACCGCCTCACTTTTGGCCTTGAGTTTAGCGTTCGCCCCTGTGAGGAAGTCTCTGGGTTATGTCCCCTGGCCGAGACGCATCAAAGTCTATAAAAGTGATAGTCTCTGCTCATGCTTAGCGCTCAGCAAAAAGGGAGTGGGACGACTGGTTCGCCCGTTGTCAGTATAATGTGACCGGGTGGGGTGTGTTGCTTGGTGTCTTCGGCGGCATGTTCCAGTGATATAGCACTACAAAAAGGGCTAAAGTTCCACTATACAAGAAGACACAACATGAATATACCGCAGTCTCCCGAAACACGCACCTCGCACAACATACACGCAACACATCGCGTACATGGGAGGCCGTCCTTACATGACCATAGGACGTTAATTAATCAAACAAACAAACAAAAAAGAAATTCAAAATTTTAAAATTTTTCCTGTAGAAACCCGTTAATCAATTAAATGTGACGCCTTTAAGAAAGGTTCGAACATTTTAGTATACGTGTATACACTGCTTTTCCCGTAAGGTGCAATATTTGACTACTTTATATTATTCTAATTAGCATGTTAAACAAGTAAGTTAACTCTGATATCCCTCTTTATTTGGAATTAAGCAAATTCCCTCAACAGCAAGTGCTATTACAGAATAAAATTTATTACATAACTTTGGAGTAATAGGGCGTTTATAACACCGAGCGAAGCAAGTCCCGAGTAACGAGAAATCCTTCAATAACTGACACACTTTTCCTTTGGGAGAGGTTGGAGGTATGCAGTAAAGTCCATCATTAATCTACATGTACATGCACTTATTAGTCTGGTATTCATCGTAAAGCCTACCCGATACCTTTTCTAAGATGTTAATGGTTACCTGATGTCGCCAAATTCTACTGCGTTTTGTGTTTATCACTCGCTGTTGTGCAAATAAAAATTGAGTAAAACTTAAAAGGTAATTTGCACCATTACTTAATATTACAAATTGAAGCTTCAACTTCTGAATTGATCACAAATCCACCGCTCGACAACTAAAGATTCCCTGTGGTATTTAGTCCCACTCTTTTCTGTCCATTGGTTCTAGGAACTGACTGTGTAAATAGCTGGTTTGATATAGTTTGTCAGATCGTTTAGTATTTTATAGACTTCTACATCATTACGTTTGTGTCTATTCTCTAATGATTACAACGGAATGTATTTACTGTACATAAACTAAATGTAATTTATTTACGCTAAAGATAAATATGTACCAATGGTAATTCCAAGCATGGAATAATCTACATCAGTTAACTTCTCTATAAAAGTTTGTTTTATTTTATTTTTGTATATGGGTGATTGTAATGAAACTTGTTGTAATTTGTGTATTACAAGGGGCACATTGGCATTAAAGGTCACCTGATATTTGATACAAATTAGTTAGTAATTTACTGGCCAACGGATGTCTTGTTCACGAAATAGGAACATACAACTACATGTACATCTAATAGGCCTACATACAAAGTTTCATTAAGCTTGATGCATATTTACTCGCATTACCGTGTCCACATGTTTCGATAATTATTATTGCAAAGGGCAATAACTCCGCTAATAAGTTAAGAGTCAAATCAAGCTTATTTTCAAACTTGTTCAATATATTTCCAATGTTAGTATATTTTCAAAGTTTTATTAAGCTCGGATCATATTTACATAAGTTATCATGTTCACAAGATTAAATAATTAAAATAGAAAAGGGCAATGAAACCATAAGATACAATCAAATCAAGCTAATTTTAAAGTCGTCAGAGGTCTTTCCAATTACACTATCCTGGAATACACCATTGCAGCGCACTTCCCTCATACCACCACTAAGAAATCGAATATCGTCCAAAACTGTCACACCTTTGTAAACGTCATCAGCCTGCACATCCCCATCACCTAGCCGAGCGATTGAAGCACGAAGCAGTCACTTCCTGTACACCATCTTCAGATTCAGATTCAGATTCAGATTCTTTTATTTCCTTGTTTTTACAACATCGGAGAGTTGACATAAACATATACAATATAACAATGCAGACAGTGCTGGACAAACATATAACTACATTTTGCATGGCAAAATATGTACATTGTATGATTGGTTATGTATATATACTATTTCATAAAACATAAGATCAATGATTTATAATGCACATTTCAAAACCTTGAAATATTAATTAACTTAAATTAGAAATTAAATTATCTCGTAGCTTTAAAGCCAAATCTATATATTTTCCTAACCTGTTTAATTCCCCTATATTCTGGGTTGATAATAAGAGTACCAACTTAAACACACTAGGACGTTTATAATAATATGATTTAATATATTTTTTTCTTAATTCAGTGTAACAATTACATAGAAGTATAAAGTGAAATTCATCTTCAATGTCATTAGCATTACATACCTCACACAATCTTTGAATTCTCTGACGATTCCTATACCTCCCTTGTTCAATATTTAAATTATGTGAACTAAGTCTTATACGTGCAATATTCTTCATATGTGAATTATTAATTGATTTTGTTAAGTAAAATTGAAGAGTGAATTTATCTACAATATGTCTATAAAGAAACCCCTTTGATATCGTTTGTACATTTGAAATTAGTTCTTGTCTATAAACATCGTAAAATCTATTCTCAATAATTTTATAAATAACTTTATCATCTACTGTCGTATTATTCCAGAGATATGTTAATCCTAATTTATTTAATTCCCCTCGTATATTTAAAATCCAACTGTCATCAGAGCGTATTCTGTCTTCGTAGCAAGCTCTTAATACACAGTTATTTGAGTTACGAATTTTAAGCCAGTGTTTAATTATACGTAATTTTCTTAATGTTGACAATGGCAATCTTCCGAGTTCACAATATACTAAATTATTACAAGTGCTCTTTTTTACCCCTAGTATTTTTTTACAAAAATTTAAATGAACCTTTTCTATATCTAAGGCTTTATGAAAACCCAAAACTTCCGCACTATAACTCAATATACTATTTACATATGTGTCAAATACAGAACATTGTGTACTTACATTAAATTGATGATTTTTGAACTTATTATTGATTGCATAATAAGCCTTATTGCCTTGTTCAGCAACATGTTTTTGAGTTACATAAAATTTCCCGTTATAATTGAAAAGCATTCCAAGATAACTGAATCGGTCAACAATTTGTAATTCGCTTCCATTATAAAACCACTTTGCATTGTTTCTAATAATGCCCCCATTCCTAAACACAACTATTTTTGTCTTATCAATATTCAAATTAAGGCTATGTTTACTGACCGAATAATCCCCTGGTCAAGTGGATGAAGGACAAGTGTCGTGTTTACATGGAAGAAGGCAAGCTTCATATTGGCAAGCTTCAGACTGGGATGGGATGGTGCATTGTCTGAGAAGAGTAGAATGTTTCGACAGTCTGGCCCGGCGGTCTAAATCTAAGTCTGTGAATAGCTGTCCTGTTATCCGTGCCTTCTTGTTTGATCTCCAAACCGCTGGAAGTTGTTCTACTTTAATGTTCCGAAAACACCTAGGCATGGCTGCCTTACCGATCACAAGCGGTTTCTCAAAATGGCCTTCCATGTTACAACAAAGAACAAGTATAATACGGTCCTTGGATTCCTTTCCATCCTTACAATCCTCACTGGGAACGCAACAATTTATCTGGTAAACTGCAAAAACTAATTTCATCAATGTTGTACACATCACGAGGCTCATATCCACATATAAACATATCTTAACTTCTCCTTCCAGTCTTCAGTAACGGGTCGGTCGCCCCGATTGCACTTTAGTGATTTGTTTGTGTTGTTTGTTATTAGAAGGGTCCGATGGAGTTGTAGGAGAACGAAATGTTGTGCATCTCCCTAAATCTCTGACGCCAACCGTTAGATGCCTTAAAGCCACTTTCAGGAATACTCAGTTCCTTAGCGTACACTTAGGCTCTTTCCTGTATCATTGGTACAGAGACTGGGATTTGTTGACCGCGAATGTCATCTAAAGGAGATCTTTTCTGTCATTTCCCTTGTTTTCACTGAATCCTAAAATTTCCGCCTTTCTCTTCAATATTGACTGCATTTGTGTTTTCTGATGCCAAACTTTTCGGCGAAATGACGTTGACTATGGTCATTGCTACAGTTAACGAGTTCAACTTTCTTTTTCTGTGGCAGGTCGTTTCATTTCCGTGGTGTACTCATCTTGATTCAAATTGCATATGAATTTTAAACAGGTGAAAATATTACATACAAACGTTTGAAAGTTATCGTGTTTGTAAGTAAAAAATAGAGGTAACTTTGTGAGTTTTGTCAAAACATGAATACGGCGATTTTCTTACCAGTTTTAATTTTACAATGATAATGAAACGCCTGAGACCACGATGTTTATTTTACTCGCATGTGAAGAATGGCTTTTAATGCTGGTACTGTAAAATCATTAGATCCCAGATTAATTTTTTGATTAGTTAACTTAAGTTTCACTTTCAAAGCGCCACTTAGCTGCTAGGAAATCTGATTAAAATACAGATCCTTATTATCACTACGTTAGATAAGAGAATCTGAGAACATCCCATTAGGGGTCACGTCAAGATGACCTTTTGAAATGGCCAATCAAATTGGCACTGCCAGAATCTTGACTGGGGACGAAATAGTTTGAAAAAGCTGTCCAAATTATTATCGTGTATGTAGCCATCTCGCCCGAAGTGCACAACAAAGCTAATTGTAAATGTATACTGGGGCGAAAAGACATTTTCAATTGATGTTGTTAGGTGTAGAAACTGCATTTGCTCTGAAGTACACGTGGTATAAAGGTCATCTGGACGTGACCCCTTATGGGATATTGTCAGATCCTCTATTGAACGGAGTGGTTATAAGGATCTGTATTTTAATCAGATTGGCTGCTAGGTCAACATTATCAGGAGCGACGACCCGTATCAGCAAACAATACGCTCGCTAACTTTGTACATCAAACACATATGTAGTTAGTCTGCCGCTGTGTGTGCGCTGGCATATGTGTTGAAATTAAACTCACCACGTGCAACACGAGTCCCAACTGAATCCGGGCAAGTTCTGCTTGAGATGTGGGTTCTTTTTCTTCTATTGCTAAAGGCCATCTCTGAATTATCCCACACAAGGTCTCCATGAAAGCTGGGTCCACGTCCCGAGACTGGATGCACTGCTCTCATGCGGATGCACACCACTTTAGGGGGTGTGATGTGCGTCCGCGTGATATCAGTGTAGCTGAAGGCTTTCACAGTAGCTCCAATTTGAACCAACCTGTTTGCCGTGGGTTGCATCTCGTATCCGGGGGAAGAAGGTCCTGGTGGTTGAATAGGTTTTGCTCTTTTTTCTTCCTTTTTTTACTGCTACACACTACTTTGGCTTCAGACTCCGGTTAGACGAGAGGTAATATGGGCCCTGTACTATCAATCGGCTGGTCATGCCAAGCCCTTGGTTCGTAGATCTCCAAGAAGGCGGTGGCTTAGGGTCAATCGTGAGTTTAATTTGGATTGTCTTGATTCTGATCGATCTTGCGGGTGTACAATCTTGCAAGCGTGCTGTTTATTAATAAAACAGCTTATGTATTTACACCCTGCCTCTGGCTCGCTTACCCACATTGATCTATCGTTGTGCCATCCATCAATTCTTCTGGATTATGATTGGATGGTCAACGATGATCTTTGTGGGAGCGATCACTTTCCAATTATACTAAAGAACATAGGGTCACCAAAACTTGAGGAGCCTATTCCTCGTTGGAATTTACATAAGGCGGACTGGGTTCAATTTACAAACCTTGTGCGCAGAGGAGCTCATCGAGGATAAATTTTTGAACCTTGATGACCCCATTAAAATTTTCACAGAAGCGCTCACTTCTATCGCTACGAAAACCATACCAAAATCCGTGCCAAAACCTACAAAGTTTCTTCTCTCAAATGATTCATTTATCAATAGATCTGGTAGAAATTTAGCTTTGAGGCGGTACTTGGCTTCGCCAACCGTCTCAAACTATAACAATTTTAAAATTTGGAGAGCAAAAGCTCGAAGGTCTATTATCAAATCCGACAAGAAAAGTACTTGGAAAGAGTACGTCTCAAAAATTAACTCCAATACATCTTCTAAGAAAGTTTGGGAAATGATTGGTAAAATCAGCGGGAAAAGAAAAGCAACACAATCATCCCACCTTATTAACAAAAATAAAGTATTTTCTTCAAAATCCGAAATAGTTGACGCCTTTGCCAAAAATTTTGCGAACAATTCATCCGTCAAAAATCATTCAAAAAATTCAAAAATTTAAAAAGGAAAAGGAAAAGAGACGTCTTAATTTTAAATCCTCCAATAGTGAAAGTTACAATAGGTCTTTCGAGATACCAGAATTGCTCGAGTCCCTTGAGAAATCAAAGGACTCGGCAGCTGGACCAGACGAAATTCCATACAAATTAAAACAAAAACAATTACCAGACTCTTCACTAAAATGTCTTTTAACTATATTTAACCAAGTTTACTCTTCTGGCAAAATTCCCGAGTCTTGGAAGGAATCTACCATTATACCCCTTCCGAAGGCCGGGAAAGATGCTACTAATGCCAATAACTATCGTCCTATTTCATTGACGAGTTGTATTTGTAAAACTCTAGAACGTATGATAAATACTAGATTAGTTTGGTTCCTGGAATCAAACAATATTTTAAGTCCTTTGCAAAGCGGCTTTAGAAACCGCAGGGGAACGGTATATCACTTAGTTAGACTAGAAACATTTATACGAGAAGCATTTGCCAATAAAGAACATCTTGTGGCCGTATTCTTTGATCTTGAAAAGGCATACGACACAACTTGGCAATATGGAATCATGAACGATCTCCATGATATCGGTATACGTGGTAATTTGCCAAAATTTATTTCAAATTTCATATCTGACAGGCATTTCAAAGTTCGAACGAGTTCAACTTATTCAGAAACAGAAACACAGGAGATGGGCGTCCCCCAGGGTGGTATCCTATCCGTCACTTTGTTTGTTTGATTTATTAACGTCCTATTAACAGCTATGGTCATGTAAGGACGGCCTCCCATGTATGCGGTGTATTGCATGTATGTTGTGCGAGGTGAGTGTACTGGGAGACTGCGGTATGTTTGTGTTGTGACTTCTTGTATAGTGGAACTGTTGCCCTTTTTATAGTGCTATATCACTGAAGCATGCCGCCGGAGACACCAAGCAACACACCCCACCCGGTCACATTATACTGACAACGGGCGAACCAGTCGTCCCACTCCCTGTATGCTGAACGCTAAGCAGGAGCAGAAACTACCACTTTTATAGACTTTGGTGTGTCTCGGCCAGGGGACAGAACCCAGAGCCTTCCTTACAGGGGCGAACACTCAACCTTTTTGGATTAAAAATTAACAGCATAACTAAATGTCTTGGCCAATCTACGGAAGGGTCTCTATTTGTGGATGATTTTTTTGATCTGTTGCATATCAAAGAACATGCACACTATAGAACGACAACTACAACAATGTTTAGGCAAATTACAAAATTGGGCTGACGAAAATGGCTTTAGATTTTCAAGATCAAAAACTGTCTGCATGCATTTCTGTCAAAAACGAAAACCACACAACGATCCAGACCTCACACTCAATGGAATTAAAATTCCAGTAGTTGAACAAACTAAATTTCTTGGATTAATATTTGATTCGAAACTGTCCTTCGTTCCACACATAAAACACCTTAAGGATAAGTGCTGGAAGGCGCTGAACATTCTACGTGTTCTGTCCCATTCTGATTGGGGTGCAGACCGTGAAATGCTTCTGCGTATCTACCATGCACTTATTAGATCAAAACTTGACTATGGCTCGATTGTCTATGGATCGGCTCGCAGCTCCTATCTACAGATGCTTGACCCTATCCAGAATCAGGGACTGCGTCTGGCACTTGGAGCTTTTCGAACAACACCTGTGAAGAGTCTCCATGTGGAAGCTAATGAGCCATCTCTAGACGATCGACGAAAGAAATTATCCTTACAGTATGCTGCTCAAATGAAATCCAATCCCAAAAACCCCGCATTCGATCTTGTATTTAATCCACAACACCAAGACATATTCAGACAAAATCAAAAGCTCATACCAACATTTGGCATCAGAATTTCAAAGTTTTTGCAGGAACTAAATATAAAATTTCGACACCATTAACGAGTACACCATATCGGATGTACCACCATGGCTCATTCAAACACCTGATATCAATTTATCTTTGCATGAGAGGACAAAGTCCAGTGCATTACCCGAAGAACATAAATCCTCATTTCGGGAGTGCATCAGGACTTTCCCTGATCATGTCAAGATCTACACTGACGGCTCAAAAGATGGTAATAAAGTTGCGGCAGCATGCTGTACATCTAATCACTGTTCCTCTATCCGACTTCCAGATGCTGCCTCCATTTTCTCTGCGGAAGCTTGTGCTATCGGTCTGGCTCTTGACCACATCGACGAACACCGCATTGAAAAGGCAATCATCTGTTCAGACTCTCTTTCGGTTCTTCAGGCTTTGAAATCAAGAAACCCAAGAAATACTCTAATTCAAAATCTTTTAATCCGAACCTTTCGATTATCTTCTAAAACTCAAATTACTTATCTCTGGATTCCCAGTCATGTGGGTATAAAGGGGAATGAACAGGCTGATAAAGCAGCTAAGACTGCTCTTCGCCTAGCACAAACAGATTTGAAACTACCATACACCGACATCAAACCTTCAATTCAGTCGGCCATTAAACACCATTGGCAACAAAGGCGGTCTACCGAAACAAACAATAAACTGTTTAAAATTCAACCTACACTTAATCCTAAACTGTCCAGTCGGAGATACCGCAGAGAGGAAGTTGTTCTCTCTCGGCTCCGAACTGGACACACATATTTTACACATTCCTATCTATTGAGAGGGGAGGATCCTCCCACATGCCACGCATGTGATTCACCTCTCACAGTGGAACATATTTTAGTGCACTGTATTGATTTTAAGCACATACGAGATAAAGTACTACGATGTCTCCGACATGTACACTTTGTTTCATGCCGTATTTTTAATTATCTCAAAGAAATCGGTATTTTAAACAAAATATGAACGTTTTCTCATCATATCATATCATCGTATCATCTCAACATTTCATCGTTTCATCAACTTTGTGCAAGAGTTTTCTCATGTATTTTATCCCATGCAAACCTTTCTTTTTTATCAAATAAACGTTTACAATCTGTGTTTAAGTCCTTACCTGCCTTTTCTTACCCTGATCTTTTATCCTGATAATAATGCATGACTTGTAGTTTGGCCCTAAATGACCTTAGTTGTCGATGGGCCGTAAAACTCAAACAAAAAAACAAACAATTATCCTACACAGCCAGTATTTCCTAACCTGAATTTCAGGTCAAGATTTAGGTCAAGAAATCTTGACCTGAAAATCACCTGAAATTGACCAGAAAGTTTGATTAATTTCAGGTGAAATTCAGGTTAAGATTTCTTGACCTGAAATTCTGGTCAATTTCAGGTTTAGATTTTTTGACCTGAATTTCAGGTCGAATTTCAAGAGAAATTCTGGTCAATTTCAGATGAAGATTTCTTGACCAGAAATTCGGGTAAAATTTCATGCAAAATTCTGATTAGGTTTGTTTTAACCTGAAATTGACTTTTCTGCGCCTTTCAGGTCAATTAAAGGTCAAAATTTTAACCAGAAATTCTGGTCAATTTCAGGTTAGGCTGTTTAGAGTGGTACCGATTATATTCTAATTTTCTCCTCTTTGTTGCCGATTCAGATGCATATTTTTCCTCACACGCTTTTGTTCAGCCATTTTGTTTACTCTTAGTGCGTAACAATGCGCATGCTTGAAACATCGACAACAAAATCCATCACACTTCATTTTCATACTATCCTGTCAGCCTGACAACGTAATAAATCAAGGATTTCCTTCAAATTTGTATTCAAGACGCATTTGATCAATCTCATACGCATTAAGAAATTAAATTGAGGTATTTTTGATACGTTTTTTGACATTTTTCCCCGTTTATCGGATTATATATATTATAAATATATATATTTGGTTGGGCGAAAGTTATCATAATTCTTTAATTCCCCCTTACAGAGATTAGGTATTACAACAAGTTTAAAAAAAATAAACAAGAGACCCTTAGGCCTTAACAGTCATCTGATTCAAATTGATTGAAAACTAAACACAGAAATTGTAATGAAGAGTAAAATGGTATCGCCCTTTTCCTGCAAGCATCGGTGACAACTTGACGGAGTATTACTCGGAACTGATGGTAAAAGTTCGCAGACAATGACAAAATCTCTAGCCTGTTACACATTAATTGGTAGGCTAAACAGAGAGAGAGAGCAATACATTTCCCGTGAATCTGTCTAAATCTTACAAAGTCAGCATCATTATCTAGCCTGTTCTGTAGCGGAGTATTTTCACATTAAACAAGAGGCCCAGAGGGCCTGTATCGCTCACCTGGTTTGTAATGCCTAGGAATGTTCTGAATACAGGTTTCTTTTCTGAAGGAATTTGAATATTTACCGGAGCCAAAATTTATACAAGTTCTGTTCCCCTTCCCCCAAGGATGTTTCTGGCCAAATTTGGTTACAATCCATGTAGAACTCTATGAGTAGTAGCGATTTAAAGGATTTAACTCTATTTCCCCTATTGGGCCCCACCCGTCCTGCCCCCCCGGGGGCCAGAGCCAAAATTTATACAAGTTCTGTTCCCCTTCCCCCAAGGATGGTTCTGGCCAAATTTGGTTACAATACACGCACCTCAACACCTATACGCTAACACCGCATACATGGGAGGCGTCTCTACATGACCATAGCTGTTAAAAGGACGTTAATTAATCAAACAAAAAACAAACAAGTAACGAGAAATCATTCAATAACTGACACACTTTTCCTTTGTGAGAGGTAGGAGGTATGAAGTAAAGTCAATCATTAATCTACATGTACATGCACTTAGTAGTTCGGGTATTCATCGTAAAGCCTACCCGATACCTTTTCTAAGATGTCAATGGTTAGCTGATGTCGCCAAATTCTAACTGCGTTTTGTGTTTATCACTCGCTGTTGTGCAAATAAAAATTGAGTAAAACTTAAAGGTAATTTGCACCATTACTTCATATTACAACTTGAAGCTTCAACTTCTGAATTTATCACATATCCACCGCTCGACAAGTAAAGATTCCCTGTGGTATTTAGTCCACTCTTTTCTGTCCATTGGTTCTAGGGACTGATTGTGTAAATAGCTGGTTTGATATAGTTTGTCAGATCGTTTAGTAGTATTTTTAGACTTCTACAGCATTACGTTTGTGTCTATTCTCTAATGATTACAACGGAATTTATTTACTGTACATAAACTAAATGTAATTTAGCGCTACATCGAATAAAGGATGTGCTCTGTTTTGTAACCTGGGTAAAAACATAAAACCAGACTCCGATTGAAAATTGAAATATGCCATTTATTAATTTAACAAATGACGAGAAAAAATTACAATGAAAACTATCATATCCTGTTATGTATGACACTAAATACATGTAGTTATGAGATAAGGGAGATAACTCCTATAGCTTTTTTATCAATACATCCTATAAAAGGTCATAATATTTCTAGAATATAATCTAGAACTTTCTAGAATATAATCATGTATAAACAAATTGTTTGTAAACATGTTGATTTTAAGTAGAGATCTAGAATGATCTATTTTCCAGAAAGTTGTGTGTTTATTTGTTTACTGCTTTTAGTTAGATATTTCTAGAAGTAGAAGATTCTCCAATATTCTTGAATTAGGTTTTAGGCTATATATACTGCCAGCTGTCCAGGCTAATCAGAACTGTAATGAGAGCCTGTAATAAGACATATCAAGAATTGTACAGCGCCATATAAGATTCTATGGGAGAGCTATTTGTGACTTTATCTGTGGATTATTACAACACTTTGTGTGGATTTATTCATATTGCCTGGAACTTTACAAATCATCGGTGGACATTCAATTTCCTTGTGGATTTGTGATTATTGTTAATTTGAACCTGGAAGGATCAAGGATTATACCAGGACATTCGCATACAGATAAGTAACACTTTAAATCATCGTAATTACTCTTGTACCACCACGAATTACTCTAGATATTGTAACCATCTCTGTATAATATTGTATATATATAATTAAATTGTGTTTTGAATTTAGCTGCTGGTTTTCATTTCTGTTATTCGTTCATGTAACAATCCATTAAAGTACAATACAAACTTGTACTTAAACTATTCAATCAGATACATCTCAAAAAATTATACCCAGGGCTACAAAGATGGGGGTCGATTATGGCTATGCCTCCATCATTGCAGCTCCCTGGTATTTGACATAGAAAAAGGAGGAAGGGGTGGGTGGCGGTTTTCTACAATTCCGCACTGACCCACGAGTGAAAATTAATGGCGCCCAGTGAAATTTTTTTCTTCTAACTGGCGCATGCGCAATGCTAAGCCAAGAACGACAACCCCGTTGGGTTTGTTATCCTGGCTAAAACATCAGAGTAGTCTCCTTGTATATATATAAAATAATAATAACGATTACCGCTAAAACATTTATGTTTAAGACACATAAATTAGTATTTAGCGCTACATCGAATAAGGATGTGCTCTGTTTTGTAACCTGGGTAAAGAACATAAAACCAGACTCCGATTGAAATTGAAATATGCATTTAACTAAATGTAATTTATTACGCTAAAGATAAATATGTACCAATGGTAATTCTAAGCATGGAATAATATACTCAGTTAACTTCTCTATAAAAGTTTGTTTATTTTTATTTTTGTATATGGGTGATTGTAATGAAACTTGTGTAATTGGTGTATTACAAGGGGCACATTGGCATTAACGGTCACCTGATATTTGATACATTATTCGTTAGTATTTTACTGGCAACTGATGCCTTGTTCACGAAATAGGAACAAAACTACATGTACATCTAATAGGCCTACATACAAAGTTTTCATTAAGCTTGATGCATATTTACTCGCATTACCGTGTCCACAAGATTCGATAATTATTATTGGCAAAGGGCAATAACTCCGCTAATACGTTAGAGTCAAATCAAGCTCATTTTCAACTTGTTCAATATATTTCCAATGTTAGTCTATTTTCGAAGTTTTCTTAAGCTCGGTCATTTTACATAGTTATGTTCACAAAAGATTAAATAAATTTAAAATTAGAAAGGGCAAAAAATGAAACCATAAGATACAATCAAATCAAACTAATTTTAAAGTCGTTAGAGGTCTTTCCAATTACACTTCCTGGGACACACCATTGCAGCGCACTTCCCTCATACCACCACTAAGAAATCGAATATCGTCCAAACTTGTCACTCCTTTGTAAACGTCATCAGCCTGCACAACCCCATCATTTAGCCGAGCGATTGAAGCACGAAGAGTCACTGCCTGTACACCATCTTCACTGACGATAATCCTCTGGTCAAGTGGAATGAACGACAGGTGTCGTGTTTACATGGAAGAAGGCAAGCTTCATATTGGCAAGTTTCAGACTGTGATGTGATGGTGCATTGTCTGAGAAGAGTAGAATGTTTCGACAGTCTGGCCCGGCGGTCTAAATCTAAGTCTGTGAATAGCTGTCCTGTTATCCGTGTCTTCTTGTTTGGCCTGCAAGGTAGGGCGTTAAAATTGTACCCTGCTGTCCTATTGCATGATCGTAAAAGGCGACTAAAGTTAGGATTTATCTTTTTCTATTCTTCCTACTGACTTTATCCTTCCTAATGCCTCCCTTGGCACCGCCTCACTTTTGGCTTGAGTTGAGCGTTTCGCCCCTGTGAGGAAGGCTCTGGTTCTGTCTCTGGCGAGACACACCAAAGTCTGTAAAAGGTGTTAGTCTCTGCTCCTGCTTAGCGCTCAGCAAAAAGGGAGTGGGACGACAGGTTCGCCCGTTGTCAGTATAAAAGGGGCAAAAGGTTCCACTATACAAGAAGACACAACATGAATATACACGCACCTCGCACAACATACACGCAACACACACTACATGGGAGGGCGCGTCCTTACATGACCATAGCTGTTTATTAGGACGTTAATTAATCTAACAAACAAACAAATTGATCTCCCAAACCGCTGGAAGTTGTTCTAACTTTAATGTTCCGAAAACACCTAGGCATGGCTGCCTTCCTTCCCGATCACAACCGGGGTTTCTCAAAATGGCTTCCATGTTACAACAAAGAAAAAGTATAATACGGTCCTTGGATTCTTTTCATCTTACAATCCTCACTGGGATTTATCTTGGCCAAACTGCAAAAACAATTTCATCAATGTTGTACACATCACGAGGCTCGTATCCACATAACATGTCTTAACTTCTTCCAGTCTTCAGTAACGGGTCGGTCGCCCGGTTGCACTTTAGTGATTTGTTTGGTGTTTGTTGTTATTAGAAGGGTCCGTTGGAGTTGTAGGAGAACGAAATGTTGTGCATCTCCCTAATTCTCTGACGCCAACCGTCAGATGCCTTAAAGCCACTGTCAGGAATACTCATTTCCTTAGCGTACACTTTAGGCTCTCTCACTGTATCATTGGTCCAGAGACTGGGATTTGTTGACCGCGAATGTCATCTAAAGGGAGATCTTACACACAGTCGTTTTCTGTCATTTCCTTTTTTTTCCACATGAATTCTAAGATTTCCGCCTTTCTCTTCAATATTGACTGCACTTGGTGTTTTACTGATGCTAAACTTTTCGGCGAAATGACGTTGACTATGGTCATTGCTACAGTTAACGACTTCACTTTCTTTTTTCTGTGGCAGCGTCGTTTCATTTCCGTGGTGTTCTCATTCTTGATTCAAATTGCATATGAATTTAAAAGGTGAAACTATACTACAAACGTTTGAAAGTTACGTGTTTGTAAAAGAAAAAATAGAGGTAACTTGAGTTTTGTCAAAACATAAATACGGCGATTTTTCTCACCAGTTTTAATTTTACAATGTATAAATGAAACGCCTGAGACCACGATGTTTTATTTTACTCGCATGTGAAGAATGGCTTTTAATGCTGCTACTGTAAAATCATTAGATCCAAGATTAATTTTTTGATTAGTTAACTGAAGTTTCACTTTCAAAGCGCCACTTAGCTGCTAGGTCAACATTATCAAGAGCGACGACCCATATCAGCAAACAATACGCTCGCTAATTTTGTACATCAAACACATATGTAGTTAGTCCTGCCGCTGTGTGTGCGCTGGCATATGTGTTGAATTAAACTCCACCAAGTGCAACATGAGTCCAACTGAATCCGGGCAAGTTCTGCTTGAGATGTGGCTTCTTTTTTTCTATTGCTAAAGGCCATCTCTGAATTGATCCTCCTCAGGAGATTTTCACAACGCTATGATTGACAATATCTATCTAGGTAATCGTTCAATATGAAGAATAGAACGGGCCAGGACCAAGTACACTATCCTGGGGCTCACCATTAGTTATAAATTCACTAGACTAAATATTTCGCCCTGTTTGACTACAAATTGCCTGAATCTCAGAAAGTTTTTAATACACTCCTGAACCAGTACTTTCCCAGTGATCTCGTACCCTTTAATTTAAGTAATATTTTATCAAACCCATAGGCTTATAGGTACAAAAATGTTAACATTTACAATGCAGTTTAGACAGCGGAGAATGACATCACCAAATACAAAATTCGCTATACAGTAAAATGTAAACATAATTTCAACTTTGACCATCATTCTTTATGCCCCCCCCTGCAGAGATAAGGTATTATAGATTAGAAAAAAACAAACCTCATCTTAGATAAAAAAAAATTGTCATTTAAAAAATTGTCATTGTATAGAAAAAAAGGTAAATAGGTATACAATATTATTCACATTTAGCTCCAAGCTCATAGAAATGAGTCCAATAGATGCGTTTCATTAGTTGAAACAAACACTCAACGCATTTCTGATGTAGTCGGCACAGTAGGTTTAGATTGGTTCCGTCATACGCTACACACTTCATACAATGGAGGCCGTTATTACATGACCCTAGCTGTTGATAGGAGTTAAATAATCAATCAAACAAACATATGGTGATCTTCTTCCCATCGGGATCGACTCTCAGAAAAGAATCATCCTTCAAACTCTGCATCAAAAGGAAACATTATGAAACAAATTGATTGAGAACAAAACACAGAAAAATCTATTTTACACGGACAGGACGCTCCCATGAGCAATGCTATCTAATTATATAAAATGATATCGCCCATTTCCTGACAGTATCGGTGATAATGTGACGGAGAATAACTCGGAACTAATGTTAAAAGTTCGCAGACATTGACAACATCTCTAGTCTGTTACAAATTAATTGGTAGGCTAAAAAGAGAAGGAGCAATATACTTTCCCGTAAATCTGTCTAAAACTTACAAAGTCAGCATCATTCCGTCTTTCTCAGAAGCTTTCAAATTGTAATGTTCTTTCGTTTCTACTCCTTCCACGGCTTGAAGATTCTGAGTCTTCTCTGCACGTTTCCTCTGGTATCGGCGTAGTTTCCCTTCGGTGATCATTCTGAGCTGAACTGGGATCGCTGATGCCACACGGTAGAGCTCCTGGATCAACATATAAAATGACACTGGTCCTGTAATGTTGACCCTGGTGTTGAGGTGATCGTGCACACCTTCGACATCTTGTTCGTTTGGATTCCCGTCTGAAATACGCTCCAATCAGCGATGGGAAAATTAAAATAAAACAATTTATTTCAAGAAAACATGAAAATAAATGAATAATAATAAAATAATTAATTGTATTGCATTTGTTTTAATTAAGTATTTTTGCTTGTTATCATAGGTCACTATAAATTTGATATTACACATATTTTGTTGTATCAAGACCCGTTCCAACTATTGCTTTTATTATATGTAACTTCAGCATCCATGTCCTCTCAATATACAATGTATTTCATCAAGTTCAGAAGCGGTCCAGAGGACACTCTCACTCAGAGGGCATCAAAAGCTTCGAAGATGTGCTCCTTGGGAAGGAAGTGGAGAGCCTAAAACTCGCTCAGAAAACTGTAGACCTTGGCGTGTTCTTCGTAGGCTTTCTATCAACAAAATATATGGTGTTAAAATATTTTTTAGAAATTCAAAAGTACCAATTTTATTATTTTTCCTGTAGAAACCCGTTAATCAATTAAATGTGACGCCTTTAAGAGAGGTTCGAACATTTAAATATACATGTATACACTGCTTTTTCCGTAAGGTGCAATATTTGACTACTTTATTTTATTCTGATTAACATGTTAAACAAGTAAGTTAACCCTGATATCCCTCTTTATTTGGAATTAAGCAAATCCCCTCAACAGCAAGTGCTATTACAGAATACGGTAAGTAAAGTTTATTACATAACTTTGGAGTAATAGGACATTTATAACACCGAGCGAAACGAGGCCTTGCAGGTAGGGCATTTAGAATTGTACCTGCTGCCCCTATTGCATGATCGTAAAAGGCGACTAAATTTAAGATCTTATCTTTTCTCTTCTTCCTAACTGACTTTATCTTTCCTAATGCCTCCCTTGGCCCCGCCTCACTTTTGGCCTTGAGTTGAGCGTTCGCCCCTGTGAGGAAGGCTCTGGGTTCTGTCCCCTAGCCGAGACACACCAAAGTCTTTAAAAGTGGTAGTTTCTACTCCTACTTAGCGCTCAGCATACAGGGAGTGGGACGACTGGTTGGCCCGTTGTCAGTACAATGTGACCGGGTGGGGTGTGTTGCTTGGTGTCTTCGGCGGCATGCTTCAGTGATATAGCACTATAAAAGGGCAACAGTTCCACTATACAAGAAGACGCAACATGAATATACCGCAGTCTCCCAAAACACGCACCTCACACAACCTACACGCAACACACCGCATACATGGGAGGCCGTCCTTACATGACCATAGCTGTTAAAAGGACGTTAATTAATCAAACAAAAAAACAAACAAGTAACGAGAAATCATTCAATAACTGACACACTTTTCCTTTGTGAGAGGTAGGAGGTATGAAGTAAAGTCAATCATTAATCTACATGTACATGCACTTAGTAGTCGGGTATTCATCGTAAAGCCTACCCGATACCTTTTCTAAGATGTCAATGGTTAGCTGATGTCGCCAAATTCTACTGCGTTTTGTGTTTATCACTCGCTGTTGTGCAAATAAAAATTGAGTAAAACTTAAAAGGTAATTTGCACCATTACTTCATATTACAACTTGAAGCTTCAACTTCTGAATTTATCACATATCCACCGCTCGACAAGTAAAGATTCCCTGTGGTATTTAGTCCCACTCTTTTCTGTCCATTGGTTCTAGGGACTGATTGTGTAAATAGCTGGTTTGATATAGTTTGTCAGATCGTTTAGTATTTTATAGACTTCTACAGCATTACGTTTGTGTCTATTCTCTAATGATTACAACGGAATATATTTACTGTACATAAACTAAATGTAATTTAGCGCTACATCGAATAAAGGATGTGCTCTGTTTGTAACCTGGGTAAAAACATAAAACCAGACTCCGATTGAAATTGAAATATGCCATTTATTAATTTAACAAATGACGAGAAAAAATTACAATGAAAACTATCATATCCTGTTATGTATGACACTAAATACATGTAGTTATGAGATAAGGGAGATAACTCCTATAGCTTTTTTTATCAATACATCCTATAAAGGTCATATCATTTCTAGAATATAATCTAGAACTTTCTAGAATATAATCATGTATAAACAAATATGTTTGTAAACATGTTGATTTTAAGTAGAGATCTAGAATGATCTATTTCCAGAAAGTTGTGTGTTTATTTGTTTACTGCTTTTAGTTAGATATTTCTAGAAGTAGAAGATTCTCCAATATTCTTGAATTAGGTTTTAGCTATATATACTCCAGCTGTCCAAGGCTAATCAGAACTGTAATGAGACCTGTAATAAGACATATCAAGAATTGTACAGCGCCATATAAGATTCATTGGGAGAGCTAATTGTGACTTTATCTGTGGATTATTACAACACTTTGTGTGGATTTATTCATATTGCCTGGAACTTTACAAATCATCGGTGGACATTCAATTTCCTTGTGGATTTGTGATTATTGTTAATTTGAAACCTGGAAGGATCAAGGATTATACCAGGACATTCGCATACAGATAAGTAACACTTTAAATCATCGTATTACTCTTGTACCACCACGAATTACTCTAGATATTGTAAACCATCTCTGTATAATATTGTATATATAATTAAATTGTGTTTTGAATTTAGCTGCTGGTTTCTCATTTCTGTTATTCGTTCATGTAACAATCCATTAAAGTACAATACAAACTTGTACTTAAACTATTCAATCAGATACATCTCAAAAAATATACCCAGGGCTACAAAGATGGGGGTCGAATTATGGCTATGCCTCCATCATTGCAGCTCCCTGGTATTGACATAGAAAAAGGAGGAAGGGGTGGGTGGCGGTTTTCTACAATTCCGCACTGACCCACGAGTGAAAATTAATGGCGCCCAGTGAAAATTTTTTCTTCTAACTGGCGCATGCGCAATGCTAAGCCAAGAACGACAACCCCGTTGGGGTTTGTTATCCTGGCTAAAACATCACGAGTAGTCTCCCTTGTTATATATATAAAATAATAATAACGATTACCGCTAAAACCATTTATGTTTAAGACACATAAATTAGTATTTAGCGCTACATCGAATAAAGGATGTGCTCTGTTTGTAACCTGGGTAAAAACATAAAACCAGACTCCGATTGAAATTGAAATATGCCATTTAACTAAATGTAATTTATTAACGCTAAAGATAAATATGTACAAATGGTAATTCTAAGCATGGAATAATCTACATCAGTTAACTTCTCTATAAAAGTTTGTTTTTTTTTATTTTTGTATATGGGTGATTGTAATGAAACTTGTGGTAATTTGTGTATTACAAGGGGCACTATGGCATTAACGGTCACCTGATATTTGATACATATTCGTAGTAAATTTACTGGCAACTGATGCCTTGTTCACGAAATAGGACAATACAACTACATGTACATCTAATAGGCCTACATACAAAGTTTCATTAAGCTTGATGCATATTTACTCGCATTACCGTGTCCACAAGATTCGATAATTATTATTGCAAAGGGCAATAACTCCGCTAATACGTTAGAGTCAAATCAAGCTCATTTTCAACTTGTTCAATATATTTCCAATGTTAGTCTATTTCGAAGTTTTCTTAAGCTCGGATCAATTTTACATAGTTATGTTCACAAGATTAAATAATTAAAATAGAAAAGGGCAATGAAACCACTAAGATACAATCAAATCAAACTATTTTAAAGTCGTTAAGAGGTCTTTCCAATTACACTATCCTGGGACACACCATTGCAGCGCACTTCCCTCATACCACCACTAAGAAATCGAATATCGTCCAAAACTGTCACTCCTTTGTAAACGTCATCAGCCTGCACAACCCCATCACTTAGCCGAGCGATTGAAGCACGAAGCAGTCACTGCCTGTACACCATCTTCACTGACCGAATAATCCTCTGGTCAAGTGGATGAACGACAGGTGTCGTGTTTACATGGAAGAAGGCAAGCTTCATATTGGCAAGTTTCAGACTGTGATGTGATGGTGCATTGTCTGAGAAGAGTAGAATGTTTCGACAGTCTGGCCCGGCGGTCTAAATCTAAGTCTGTGAATAGCTGTCCTGTTATCCGTGTCTTCTTGTTTGGCCCTGCAGGTAGGGCGTTAGAATTGTACCT
This sequence comes from Argopecten irradians irradians, assembly GCA_004382745.1. NCBI lineage: Eukaryota > Metazoa > Mollusca > Bivalvia > Pectinida > Pectinidae > Argopecten > Argopecten irradians. The sequence goes on along the minus strand of SAYR01008610.1, from coordinate 1,382,214 downwards.
GCTGTCCCTATTGCATGATCGTAAAAGGCGACTAAAGTTAGGATCTTATCTTTTCTATTCTTCCTACTGACTTTATCCTTCCTAATGCCTCCCTTGGCACCGCCTCACTTTTGGCCTTGAGTTGAGCGTCCGCCCCTGTGAGGAAGGCTCTGGGTTCTGTCCCCTGGCCGAGACACACATCAAAGTCTGTAAAAGTGTTAGTCTCTGCTCCTGCTTAGCGCTCAGCAAAAAGGGAGTGGGACGACAGGTTCGCCCGTTGTCAGTATAAAAGGGCAAAAGTTCCACTATACAAGAAGACACAACATGAATAATCACGCACCTCGCACAACATACACGCAACACACCACATACATGGAGGGGGCCGTCCTTACATGACCATAGCTGTTATTAGGACGTTAATTAATCTAACAAACAAAACAATTGATCTCCAAACCGCTGGAAGTTGTTCTACTTTAATGTTCCGAAAACACCTAGGCATGGCTGCCTTCTTCCCGATCACAAGCGGTTTCTCAAAATGGCCTTCCATGTTACAACAAAGAAAAAGTATAATACGGTCCTTGGATTCCTTTCCATCCTTACAATCCTCACTGGGATTTACTGGCAAACTGCAAAAACAAATTTCATCAATGTTGTACACATCACGAGGCTCGTATCCACATAACATGTCTTAACTTCTTCCAGTCTTCAGTAACGGGTCGGTCGCCCGGTTGCACTTTAGTGATTTGTTTGTGTTGTTTGTTATTAGAAAGGGTCCGTTGGAGTTGTAGGAGAACGAAATGTTGTGCATCTCCCTAATTCTCTGACGCCAACCGTCAGATCCTTAAAGCCACTGTCAGGAATACTCATTTCCTTAGCGTACACTTAGGCTCTCTCCTGTATCATTGGTCCAGAGACTGGGATTTGTTGACCGCGAATGTCATCTAAAGGAGATCTTAACACACGTCGTTTTCTGTCATTTCCCTTTTTTCCACTGAATTCTAAGATTTCCGCCTTTCTCTTCAATATTGACTGCACTTGTGTTTTACTGATGCCAAACTTTTCGGCGAAATGACGTTGACTATGGCATTGCTACAGTTAACGACTTCAACTTTCTTTTTTCTGTGGCAGGTCGTTTCATTTCCGTGGTGTTCTCATCTTGATTCAAATTGCATATGAATTTTAAAACAGGTGAAAAATATTAACATACAAACGTTTGAAAGTTATCGTGTTTGTAAAGAAAAAATAGAGGTAACTTGAGTTTGTTCAAAACATAAATACGGCGATTTTTCTCACCAGTTTTAATTTTACAATGATAATGAAACGCCTGAGACCACGATGTTTATTTTACTCGCATGTGAAGAATGGCTTTTAATGCTGCTACTGTAAAATCATTAGATCCAAGATTAATTTTTTGATTAGTTTACTGAAGTTTCACTTTCAAAGCGCCACTTAGCTGCTAGGTCAACATTATCAAGAGCGACGACCCATATCAGCAAACAATACGCTCGCTAATTTTTGTACATCAAACAATATGTAGTTAGTCTGCCGCTGTGTGTGCGCTGGCATATTGTGTTGAAATTAAACTCACCACGTGCAACATGAGTCCCAACTGAATCCGGGCAAGTTCTGCTTGAGATGTGGCTTCTTTTCTTCTATTGCTAAAGGCCATCTCTGAATTATCCTACACAGCCAGTATTTCCTAACCTGAAATTTCAGGTCAAGAAAATCTTGACCTGAAAATCACCTGAAATACAAAAGATTTCTTGACCTGAAATTCTGGTCAATTTCAGGTTTAGATTTCTTGACCTGAATTTCAGGTCGAATTTCAAGAGAAATTCTGATCAATTTCAGATGAAGATTCTTGACCGAAATTTCGGGAAAATTTCATGCAAAATTCTGATTAGGTTTTTTTTAACCTGAAATTGACTTTTCTGCTCCTTTTAGGTCAATTTAGGTCAAAATTTTTAACCCAGAAATTCTGGTCTATTTCATGTTAGGCTGTTTAGAGTGCTACCGATTAAATTCTAATTTTCTCCTCTTTGTTGCCGATTCAGATGCATATTTTTCCTCACACGCTTTTGTTCAGCCATTTTGTTTACTCTTAGTGCATAACAATGCGCATGCTTGAAACATCGATAACAAAATCCATCACACTTCATTTTCATACTATCCTGTCAGCCTGACAACGTAATACATCAAGGATTTCCTTCAAATTTGTATTCAAGACGCATTTGATCAATCTCATACGCATTAACAAACTAAATTGAGGTATTTTTGATACTTTTTTTGACATTTTCCCCCGTTTATCGGATTATATATACATATATTTGGTTGGGCGAAAGTTACCATAATTCTTTATTTCCCCCTTACAGAGATTAGGTATTACAACAAGTTTAAAAAAAAAATAAACAAGAGACCCTAACAAGAGACCCTTAGCCTTAACAGTCATCTGATTCAAATTGATTGAAAACTAAACACAGAAATTGTAATGAAGAGTAAAATGGTATCGCCCTTTTCCTGCAAGCATCGGTGACAACTTGACGGAGTATTACTCGGAACTGATGGTAAAAGTTCACAGACAATGACAAAATCTCTAGCCTGTTACACATTAATTGGTAGGCTAAACAGAGAGAGAGAGAGCAATATATTTCCCGTGAATCTGTCTAAATCTTACAAAGTCAGCATCATTATCTAGCCTGTTCTGTAGCGGAGTATTTTCAAATTAAACAAGAGGTCCAGAGGGCCTGTATCGCTCACCTGGTTTGTAATGCCTAGGAATGTTCTGAATACAGGTTTCTTTTCTGAAGGAATTTGAATATTTACCGGAGCCAAAATTTATACAAGTTCTGTTCCCTTCCCCCAAGGATGTTTCTGGCCAAATTTGGTTCCATCCATGTAAGAACTCTATGAGTAGTAGCGATTTAAAGGATTTAACTCTATTTCCCCTATTGGGCCCCACCCGTCCTGCCCCCGGGGGCCAGAGCCAAAATTTATAAAAGTTCTGTTCCCCTTCCCCAAAGGATGTTTGTGGCCATATGTGGTTACAATCCATGCAGAACTACAGGACAAGTAGCGATTTATAGGATTTACTTTTATTTCCCCTATTGGGCCCTGCCCATCCTGCCCCCTGGGGGTTAGAGCCAAAATTTATACAATTTCTGTTCCCCTTCCCCCAAAGATCTTTATTGCCAAATGTGGTTACAATCCATTCAGAACTCAAGGACAAGTAGCGATTTATTGGATTTACCTCTATTTCCCCTATTGGGCCCTGCCCCCGGGGTGTCCGAGCCAAAATTTATACAAGTTCTGTCTCCCCCTAAGGATCTTTATGGCCAAATTTGGTTACAATCCATTCAGAAGTCTAGGACAAGTAGCGATTTATAGGATTTACCTTTTATTTTTCCCTATTGAGCCCGCCCTCCTACCCCTAGGGGTCAGAACCAAATTTATACAAGTTTCTGTTTCCCTTCCCCAAGGATGTTTGTGACCGAATTTGGTTACAATCCATGCAGAACTCTATGACTAGTAGCGATTAAAAGGAAATGTTGACGGACGGATGACGGACGCGCACCATGACATAAATCGTAGTGATAATAAGGATATGTATTTTTTTTAATTTATTTTTTTATTTATTTTCAAAAGTTTTGTACATACAAATACAATACAACATATATGAAAGATGTATGTTTGGAATTAATTAATTTAATACAAAAGTAGTTATGTATACTCATAATATACATCAATCAATGGACAACACATTGACACTAACAAACTCACTGATAATTTAGAGGATAAGTTCTCAAACATTGATATTTTTAAGGTAATACATGTATACATTGTTAAGTATCAGAGAGATGCAGGAACACATATACATTCATATTTGTTTATACATGATAATATTCTAGAAAGTTCTATAACCTAAATTAATGATATGAACTTTATAGGATGTATCAATAATAAAGCTATAGGAGTTATCTCCCTTATCTAATAACTACATGTATTTAGCGCTACATCGAATAAAGGATGTGCTCTGTTTGTAACCTGGGTAAAAACAGAAAACCAGACTCCGATTGAAATTGAAATATGCCATTTATTAATTTAACAAATGACGAGAAAAAATTACAATAAAAACTATCATATCCATTAGAGTACAATACAAACTTGTACTTAAACTATTCAATCAGATACATCTCAAAAAATATACCCAGGGCTACAAAGATGGGGGTCGAATTATGCCTATGCCCCCATCATTGCAGCTCCCTGGTATTGACATAGAAAAAGGAGGAAGGGGTGGGTGGCGGTTTTCTACAATTCCGCACTGACCCACGAGTGAAAATTAATGGCGCCCAGTGAAAATTTTTTCTTCTAACTGGCGCATGCGCAATGCTAAGCCAAGAACGACAACCCCGTTGGGGTTTGTTATCCTGGCTAAAACATCACGAGTAGTCTCCCTTGTTATATATATAAAATAATAATAACGATTACCGCTAAAACCATTTATGTTTAAGACACATAAATTAGTATTTAGCGCTACATCGAATAAAGGATGTGCTCTGTTTGTAACCTGGGTAAAAACATAAAACCAGACTCCGATTGAAATTGAAATATGCCATTTAACTAAATGTAATTTATTAACGCTAAAGATAAATATGTACCAATGGTAATTCTAAGCATGGAATAATCTACATCAGTTAACTTCTCTATAAAAGTTTGTTTTATTTTATTTTTGTATATGGGTGATTGTAATGAAACTTGTGGTAATTTGTGTATTACAAGGGGCACATTGGCATTAACGGTCACCTGATATTTGATACATATTCGTTAGTAATTTACTGGCCAACTGATGCCTTGTTCACGAAATAGGAACATACAACTACATGTACATCTAATAGGCCTACATACAAAGTTTCATTAAGCTTGATGCATATTTACTCGCATTACCGTGTCCACAAGATTCGATAATTATTATTGCAAAGGGCAATAACTCCGCTAATACGTTAGAGTCAAATCAAGCTCATTTTCAAACTTGTTCAATATATTTCCAATGTTAGTCTATTTTCGAAGTTTTCTTAAGCTCGGATCATATTTACATAGTTATGTTCACAAGATTAAATAATTAAAATAGAAAAGGGCAATGAAACCATAAGATACAATCAAATCAAACTAATTTTAAAGTCGTTAGAGGTCTTTCCAATTACACTATCCTGGGACACACCATTGCAGCGCACTTCCCTCATACCACCACTAAGAAATCGAATATCGTCCAAAACTGTCACTCCTTTGTAAACGTCATCAGCCTGCACAACCCCATCACTTAGCCGAGCGATTGAAGCACGAAGCAGTCACTGCCTGTACACCATCTTCACTGACCGAATAATCCTCTGGTCAAGTGGATGAACGACAGGTGTCGTGTTTACATGGAAGAAGGCAAGCTTCATATTGGCAAGTTTCAGACTGTGATGTGATGGTGCATTGTCTGAGAAGAGTAGAATGTTTCGACAGTCTGGCCCGGCGGTCTAAATCTAAGTCTGTGAATAGCTGTCCTGTTATCCGTGTCTTCTTGTTTGGCCCTGCAGGTAGGGCGTTAGAATTGTACCTGCTGTCCCTATTGCATGATCGTAAAAGGCGACTAAAGTTAGGATCTTATCTTTTCTATTCTTCCTAACTGACTTTATCCTTCCTAATGCCTCCCTTGGCACCGCCTCACTTTTGGCCTTGAGTTGAGCGTTCGCCCCTGTGAGGAAGGCTCTGGGTTCTGTCCCCTGGCCGAGACACACCAAAGTCTGTAAAAGTGTTAGTCTCTGCTCCTGCTTAGCGCTCAGCAAAAAGGGAGTGGGACGACAGGTTCGCCCGTTGTCAGTATAAAAGGGCAAAAGTTCCACTATACAAGAAGACACAACATGAATATACCACGCACCTCGCACAACATACACGCAACACACCACATACATGGGAGGCCGTCCTTACATGACCATAGCTGTTATTAGGACGTTAATTAATCTAACAAACAAACAAATTGATCTCCAAACCGCTGGAAGTTGTTCTACTTTAATGTTCCGAAAACACCTAGGCATGGCTGCCTTCCTTCCCGATCACAAGCGGTTTCTCAAAATGGCCTTCCATGTTACAACAAAGAAAAAGTATAATACGGTCCTTGGATTCCTTTCCATCCTTACAATCCTCACTGGGATTTATCTGGCAAACTGCAAAAAACAATTTCATCAATGTTGTACACATCACGAGGCTCGTATCCACATAACATGTCTTAACTTCTTCCAGTCTTCAGTAACGGGTCGGTCGCCCCGGTTGCACTTTAGTGATTTGTTTGTGTTGTTTGTTATTAGAAGGGTCCGTTGGAGTTGTAGGAGAACGAAATGTTGTGCATCTCCCTAATTCTCTGACGCCAACCGTCAGATGCCTTAAAGCCACTGTCAGGAATACTCATTTCCTTAGCGTACACTTAGGCTCTCTCCTGTATCATTGGTCCAGAGACTGGGATTTGTTGACCGCGAATGTCATCTAAAGGAGATCTTACACACAGTCGTTTTCTGTCATTTCCCTTTTTTTCCACTGAATTCTAAGATTTCCGCCTTTCTCTTCAATATTGACTGCACTTGTGTTTTACTGATGCCAAACTTTTCGGCGAAATGACGTTGACTATGGTCATTGCTACAGTTAACGACTTCAACTTTCTTTTTCTGTGGCAGGTCGTTTCATTTCCGTGGTGTTCTCATCTTGATTCAAATTGCATATGAATTTAAAACAGGTGAAAATATTACATACAAACGTTTGAAAGTTATCGTGTTTGTAAAGAAAAAATAGAGGTAACTTTGAGTTTTGTCAAAACATAAATACGGCGATTTTCTCACCAGTTTTAATTTTACAATGATAATGAAACGCCTGAGACCACGATGTTTATTTTACTCGCATGTGAAGAATGGCTTTTAATGCTGCTACTGTAAAATCATTAGATCCCAGATTAATTTTTTGATTAGTTAACTGAAGTTTCACTTTCAAAGCGCCACTTAGCTGCTAGGTCAACATTATCAAGAGCGACGACCCATATCAGCAAACAATACGCTCGCTAATTTTGTACATCAAACACATATGTAGTTAGTCTGCCGCTGTGTGTGCGCTGGCATATGTGTTGAAATTAAACTCACCACGTGCAACATGAGTCCCAACTGAATCCGGGCAAGTTCTGCTTGAGATGTGGCTTCTTTTTCTTCTATTGCTAAAGGCCATCTCTGAATTATCCTACACAGCCAGTATTTCCTAACCTGAATTTCAGGTCAAGAAATCTTGACCTGAAAATCACCTGAAATTAACCAAAGATTTCTTGACCTGAAATTCTGGTCAATTTCAGGTTTAGATTTCTTGACCTGAATTTCAGGTCGAATTTCAAGAGAAATTCTGATCAATTTCAGATGAAGATTTCTTGACCAGAAATTCGGGTAAAATTTCATGCAAAATTCTGATTAGGTTTTTTTTAACCTGAAATTGACTTTTCTGCTCCTTTTAGGTCAATTTTAGGTCAAAATTTTAACCAGAAATTCTGGTCTATTTCATGTTAGGCTGTTTAGAGTGCTACCGATTAAATTCTAATTTTCTCCTCTTTGTTGCCGATTCAGATGCATATTTTTCCTCACACGCTTTTGTTCAGCCATTTTGTTTACTCTTAGTGCATAACAATGCGCATGCTTGAAACATCGATAACAAAATCCATCACACTTCATTTTCATACTATCCTGTCAGCCTGACAACGTAATACATCAAGGATTTCCTTCAAATTTGTATTCAAGACGCATTTGATCAATCTCATACGCATTAACAAACTAAATTGAGGTATTTTTGATACGTTTTTTGACATTTTCCCCCGTTTATCGGATTATATATATTATAAATATATATATTTGGTTGGGCGAAAGTTATCATAATTCTTTAATTCCCCCTTACAGAGATTAGGTATTACAACAAGTTTAAAAAAAATAAACAAGAGACCCTTAGGCCTTAACAGTCATCTGATTCAAATTGATTGAAAACTAAACACAGAAATTGTAATGAAGAGTAAAATGGTATCGCCCTTTTCCTGCAAGCATCGGTGACAACTTGACGGAGTATTACTCGGAACTGATGGTAAAAGTTCACAGACAATGACAAAATCTCTAGCCTGTTACACATTAATTGGTAGGCTAAACAGAGAGAGAGAGAGCAATATATTTCCCGTGAATCTGTCTAAATCTTACAAAGTCAGCATCATTATCTAGCCTGTTCTGTAGCGGAGTATTTTCAAATTAAACAAGAGGTCCAGAGGGCCTGTATCGCTCACCTGGTTTGTAATGCCTAGGAATGTTCTGAATACAGGTTTCTTTTCTGAAGGAATTTGAATATTTACCAGAGCCAAAATTTATACAAGTTCTGTTCCCCTTCCCCCAAGGATGGTTCTGGCCAAATTTGGTTACAATACATGCAGAATTCTTGGACAAGTAGCGATTTATAGGATTTACCTCTATTTCCCCTATTGGGCCCCGCCCCTCCTGCCCCCTGGGGGTTAGAGCCAAAATTTATAAAATTTCTGTTCCCCTTACCCAAAGGATGTTTGTGGCCATATGTGGTTACAATCCATGCAGAACTACAGGACAAGTAGCGATTTATAGGATTTCCTTTTATTTCCCCTATTGGGCCCCGCCCCTCCTGCCTGGGGGTTAGAGCCAAAATTTATACAATTTCTGTTCCCCTTCCCCCAAGGATCTTTATTGCCAAATTTGGTTACAATCCATTCAGAACTCTAGGACAAGTAGCAATTTATTGGATTTACCTCTATTTCCCCTATTGGGCCCTGCCCCCTAGATGTCAGAGCCAAAATTTATACAAGTTCTGTTCCCCTTCCCCAAGGATCTTTATGGCCAAATTTGGTTACAATCCATTCAGAAGTCTAGGACAAGTAGCGATTTATAGGATTTACCTTTATTTTCCCTATTGAGCCCCGCCCCTCCTACCCCCTAGGTGTCAGAGCCAAAATTTATACACGTTCTGTTTCCCTTCCCCCAAGGATGTTTGTGACCAAATTTGGTTACAATCCATGCAGAACTCTATGACTAGTAGCGATTTAAAGGAAATGTTGACGGACGGATGACGGACGCCGCACCATGACATAATCGTAGTGATAATAAGGATATGTATTTTAATCAGATTGGCAACGCAATCGGATATCGATTGTACGAATCCTTTCGTTAGATATTTTGAAATTTGACATCAAACATAAAAAATTATTTTTCTCAAAGTTGAAAGCACGTTTACACAGCATTTTGTCTATTTCAAATGCAATATATAGAGGGAAAGTCAAATAATATTTTAAACTATAAAACATCCTCTCGGTGACAAAAAGAAATACCAATTATGGGTCAGTGAAAAATACAGGTATGCTGGTAAACGAAAAAGTGAAGTATAGGACTAATGGATCAGGTAAAATATAACATCTTGTTTCATATATATTTATCATATCTGTACTGTAAAATATAGTCGATTTCAAGAAATATCTTTTGGCGCGCTAATTGGTCAAGTGCATTTTCATAGCTTTATTGGAAAATATCGTCGATTTCAAGAAATTGCTGTCGGCGGTTCTGCAACAGGACCCATAATTGTTGTTATAAGGTTGTGCCAAAAACTAATCATTTTATATTTCATTTCAATATCAATTGGGTATCTTCCTTAATCGCCATAGATCATAAAATTGTTCGTACATATTCTTAAATATGCTCTACCGTTGACAAATGGTATTTTTTCACTATAAAAAACAGGATTAAAGACCAATTATTGTTCAAATGATTAACATCATTTTATGCTCTGTCGGCGGTGGAGCATCTTGAACTTAAGGATATTTTTTCGAAATTGCAAATGACTTTTTCTATAACATTTCTATTTTCAAATACTTCTGGTGGGTATAATACAACTGGCATTACAAGTGAACCAAACATTTTCATTTTAAGATCAACAGGAAGCAAGAATATTCCTTAGTTTCTTATGAATAGCAAATAATAATTTGTTTGTTTGTTAACGGTTTTTTTCTTATCTTAAAAAACTATCATTAAATTAAAAAAAATATACCTCGATATGGATTAGACAGCACGCCAGACTATAGATAGTTTCAGTTGTCAGTTATTTTTCTGTAACTTGGACATTTACTCACAAAAGATTGATAAACAGACTGATAGAGGATTGATAAACAGACTAACGGTCACGATAATTGAATTTTCCCGCGTTTCGTTAAATGGCTCATGCTACTCTCTTCGTAAGTGAGTCGGATCACGTGATAAACGTAGAGTCGGGTATAGTATCGGGTAGAGTAATCATTATCTAGCTGCCACTCGTAAATGCAACAACTTAAAATGAAGCCACATACTTGCATGCGCATACAGGCGCAAATCACAGAAGCAATATCCAAGTCGCAAAACGCCATCATGAGTGAAATGAAAACTTTATTCAGCAGCATGTCGACGCAGAACGCACTTTTGACCGACACTATTGGTGGGAATTTCAAATTTAAAAAAAAAGTGGAAATGAGGAACAACACAAGCGCAAAGTCAAAGTGATGAAAGAATTAAACAAGGACAGCGACTAACTTTCACGAAATCTACCAGACAAAATTAAACAAGGTATGCAGTTGATTTCTCATCGCCAAAAACCTATCAAACTCGCCTGAGGCCGTCTGGCTGGCTCGCTGTTTGCGAATACAAGATTAACCCTCTAGCCGACGAAAAACGTATCATAAAGGCACAGTCTTGAGCAGAGAGGAAAATAAAGGCGGAACGACAAAAGCGGCAGAACGACAGAAAACCATACAAAACGACATTTCGACTTAACCATCATAGGACTGGAAACGGAGAAAACAACCACAGCACGTGCGCCAGGGCCTTGCCGTCATTTCATAATTGTGGAGATCAGGGCCATTGGAAATCAGAATGCCCCAAGGACCAAGACCTACCAATGATAAGATAAGTACACTTTTATTATTCATTTGAATATTCAGAGTAATTCAAATGGCATCGCTATTGCCGGGAGCGTTGCTGTGACAACGCCGGTCGGTAGGTTGTTTTCCTATGTACATCAGTGGGAGAAAATCGCACAAAATGATCATATTTTAGCTGTTATAAGAGAATGATATAAGATTGCGATAAAAAGTTACTCAGGTAAGTACTGTTTTGGACAATAGTAAATCTGCCAAAGATAACGTTGATTTTGTTACACAATATATACAAAATTTTGTTAAAAAAGGGGGTGTTTCTATGGTAACAGAGAAGCCCGAGGTGGGTAATCAAATAAGAGTAGCTTGTATTAAAAAGGACAAGCTAAGATTAGTCCTAGATTGTAGACACATCAATCCACATTTATATCAATTTCGTTTTAAGTACGAGGACGTTAATGTGGCTTAGTTTCGACCTTAACTCTGCGTATCATCATATCATGAAATATCCCTGACATCGCAATTTTTTTTTGGATTTTCATGGCAGGTAAGTTTTATGTATTTAATGTACTACCATTTGTTTTCAGTACAGCAGGACACATTTTCACTAAAGTGAATAAAGAAGTGGTAAAACACTGCCGTACAAAAGAAGTTAACATCCTATGTATTTGGACGACGGAATAGGTGGAGGTAAGTCAGTCGGGACATCACTAGAAATCAGCAAATAGGCCAATTATGAACTGAAGAGAAATGTACTCGAGAACCTGTACAACAAATGCAGTGGCTGGGATTTGTATGGGATAAAAGGAGAACAGGTATCACCAGAACGTATACAAAAGGTCATTCAATGCGTAAATAATTTAGAGTTTCAGCTGAATTCAGGTAGGCGTGTTGTTAGTGTCAGATTCTTGGCGTCCTTTGTCGGACTGTTGATTTCAACACATGCAGTGTTAGTAGATAGTGTACGCTAGTATGTACTGGTGTGTTATGGAAAGATTATCGTGGAACTCAGCAGTAGTAGTGACTACAGAGGCTGAAAGAGAGATCGGGTTTTGGCGGGAAATTGTTCAAGCAATGTACGAAGAGGGTTCAAACATAAGTAATTCGACTACCACAACATCAGATTTGATGTTGTTCATAGATGTTTCATTTGAAGGTTACGGTGGCTATTTAGTTTACGATGATGGTTGTCATTTTGACAACCGGGTTATGTTTGGGACAAGGGACCTTGCAGAGAAGTACGCAAGCTCCACTCGGAGAGAACTAGAAGCGGAAAATAGGGTTATCAAGCACAATTTACCAGCATTGACATGTAAGACGGTGGAAATAAACATCGATAACCAAAACGTACAGGTTATTCTAAAGACAGGCAGTTGGAAAGATAAACTGCATAACATGAGATTGTAAGTTTTTTTATTAATTAACATGCTAAATACAGCTAATTAACGTCCTATTAACAGCTATGGTCATGTAAGGACGGCCTCCCATGTATGTTGTGTGTTGCGTGTATGTTGTGCGATGTGCATGTTTTGGGAGACTTCGGTATATTCATGTTGTGTCTTCTTGTATAGGGGAACTGTTGCCCTTTTTATAGTGCTATATCAATCATCTTTTATATTTTGAAGTTTTGAAATTCGGATGAAAAGCACATGTCTTCCTCAAATCATTTTACCACAATGATACTTGAAATGACATTATCTCGCTGCCGGTTGTTATTTTATACGAGGACCTTTTCTACTACAAGAAGACACAACACGAATATACTGCAGTCTCACAAAACATACTGCATACATGGGATGCCGTCGTTATTTTATTCTCGGCATTTGGCATTTCTCTTTCAGATTCCCTTTTTGTAGAAGATATGCTTAAGACTGCAGAGTAAACAAATGGCAGAGGTTAGGTTCTATGTAAATTTGTCATGGTCAAAATTGGAATTAAAAACAACATACATTTATCTAGCCTGACATCTAAAAATGGCTCGCTAATATAGCTTAAGCTTATAAAATCCTTTTTTTGTTACATATCTTCTGTTAGGTAATCACCATTCTTACTCTCCAATGGTTGTTCCTACTTTATGTATTTCCCTTTAAATTATCTACAAAAACTTGATAACTAACTTTGCGAGAACTATAATGTATTAAAATGACGCATTAAAAACTGTTCTCTTAACTTTGTCTTCATTCTCAGTTAACATTTGAGAAAATGGAGGCTGGTGGATTCTTTGATGAGACACTTACACATGGACACAAAATGGTTGCTGTAGTAATTTCTTAACAGCAAACCATTGCTAAAATGGTATTTTTTTACAGTGTTTCTGACCATTATACTGTGATTGGTTAATTTTGAAACCTGGCCAGTCAATATGAAGTTTTGATGCAAATAAGTCTAAACTTAGGTCAACAATATCTTCAGAATGTTGAATATCCCAATAGGATGGACATAAAAGCAGATGAATAATTGGAATCATTTGACAATCTGAACTATTTGTGATTTCAAAAAATAAATTGGTTCCGTTTCTTTTTCTGTTACAAAGTACCAAAATAGCTTGGACCAGGATAAGTATAATGATTAACAATCTGATTAAAACACAGATGCTTATAACCACTCCGTTCAATAGAGGATCTGACAATATCCCAAAAGGGGTCACGTCCAGATGACCTTTATACCACGTGTACTTCCTAGCAAATGCAGTTTCTACACCTTACAACATCAATTGAAAATGTCTTTTCGCCCCCAGTATACATATACAATTAGCTCTGTTGTGCACTTCGGGCGAATGATTAAGGACATTGATTTATGAATCCATGAAAATTGTTGAAATGATAGTGATTGGATTTGATTCTGGATTAACATGATTAAAAGTGGGTGGTGTCATTGACTCAATTCTGTTGACTTGTAAAACTAATAATGCTGCAGACAACTTTTAACACCAAAAAATAAGTTTAAACATAAAAATATTACTTCGCCAATGAAATTGATAATAACCTTATAGCAACAAATTTAAGTACTTTACTTTTATATTTTATCCGACCATGACTGATCTATGACTATTTCTCCATCTAAGAAAAAGTTTCAAAAATCATCTGGTCTTTCTTAGTGGCATGTCATTTTTTCGAACGCTAATCTGCAAATAGCCTTTGTATAAAATAACAAGGAAATAGTCATTCAGATCCCCCGCCAATTGAGATATCAAACTGAAGTAAGTTTGATTGTGGAGACTTATGTATGAAACAAGAGATCCCAGAGGGATCTTGGCGCCCACCAAAGAATGATCTATGTCTGACAAACGAAAGAGGGATCTTTTCTCTGCTATTCAAACTTTTACAACATATTACTACATATGAAATTTGAGAAAGATCCTTTGAGAACTATTTTAGATATATAACGGTAACAAATATCAATTATCAAATTCCAAGATGGTGGCCTGTCGGCCATCTTGTTGGCCGATTGGTCCTAATATTCAACATGCACAACTAGACCAGTAGCGGAACCTGCAAACAAATTGGAGACAGATCCCTTCAGTGTTTTTTGAGAAATAGTGGTAACAAACTTCAACTAACGAAATCCAAGATGGCGGCCTATCGGCCATCTTGTTGACCGATTGGTCCCAAAATGCAATATACAGAACTAGACCCCTAGGGGAACCTACATGTGAAATTTGAGAGATCCCTTCAGTACTTTCTGCGAAATAGCGGTAACAAACTTCAACTATCAAAATCCAAGATGGCGGCCTGTCGGCCATCTTGTTGACCGATTGGTCCCAAAATGCAATATACAGAACTAGACCCATAGGGGAACTTACATATGAAATTTGAGAAAGATCCCTTCAGTACTTTCTGAGAAATAGCGTAACAAGAATTGTTAACGGACGGAAGGACGGACCACGGACCACGGACGAAAAGCGATTTGAATAGCCCACCATCTGATGATGGTGGGCTAAAAAAACAGGAAAAAGGAAATTGAGCTAAAGAAAGACGGAGTATAATTCAAGTAGAGCGGGGCTGCAATTGTTGAATCAGGTATCAGCTTTGACATTTATATTAGACTATATACACAAAGATAGGTGGAGTTTTGCAAAGTAACATTTACCATTTACCATGATATTTTCAGCAATGTTTCCATGGTAACGGAAAAAGTGCAAAAAATGAAAACCTAAAAATAGCAAAAGACACTACTAGACCATAAGACCAATGTGTGTTTGAAGTTTCGTGGAAATATCTCTTTTAGAGTAATGCTCCGGAAACCATTCGTACGGACAGACGGACGGACGGAACCCATTTGTATATCCCCCGCCAACTTCGTTGGGCGGGGGATAATAACTGTATTACCTGATATATGGAATTATCAAATTACAAGGGTCGCATGGAAGGTATTCTGGGATGAAGGGCTACCAAGTTCATTCAAGGTCACAGGGGTCAAATAGTCTATAACTAAGACGCCTAGAGATAAGATATTGAACATGTGACATGCTGGGATAAAGGGCTGCCAAGGTTGTTCAACTGAATGACATTCAACTTTATTGAAGGTCATAGGGGTCAAATAGGCTAAAATCTTTAAACAATTTCTAGTCAATAACTAAGAGGCCTAGAGACTAGATATTGGAATTCTAGCATGATGGGGATCAAGGGACCTTCATTCATGGCCCAATTCATCAAATAAATCAGAACCTAAACTAAAAGAGTTATTTTGTATTGCCTTCATTGTTTGCCAGATGAACGTTAAGGCCCAAGTACACAAGCAAAATAAATGTTTTTTTATATACATGTATGTGTGTGTTAATATACACGATTAAACGCCAGTTATTGTTCAAATGATGGGTACCGTTTATGCTCTGTCAGC
The DNA here is from genome assembly GCA_004382745.1 of Argopecten irradians irradians. Classification (NCBI taxonomy): domain Eukaryota; kingdom Metazoa; phylum Mollusca; class Bivalvia; order Pectinida; family Pectinidae; genus Argopecten; species Argopecten irradians. The sequence continues at coordinate 1,366,433 of SAYR01008610.1, read as the reverse complement.
GGTGGAGCATCTTTGAGCACGCCAGATTGTAAAACACCGGCAATTTGATCATCAAATCACCATGCAAAATTTGTGCTCAACTATGGATGACAAATGTTCCTAATTTTAACCAAATTACGCACCATAATCATCTAGTTTTGCAGGTAGGGCGTAAGAAGAGTACCTGCTGTGTCTGATTTTAACAATGCCAAATGGACGTCATTTTGGACATTAAAAGAAAAATCGACAAATACCATCAATTCAACGCTACCTGGCATAATTTCAGGAAATGAAATCCACTCGGTTCAGAACAATTTTGTCACCAAATAAATATGCTATTATGTTGATTTGTGTCTATATTGGGCACAAGACGTGTTTGTTTGCAAAACATACACATTGAATCATTTTTGACATAGTCACACACTCAAAACATAATCGCATGACGTAATGGGGTTTTCATTTGTGACACCTTGAAGACATAAGCCTTTCGTTATTTATCATTCTACTACATGTGATCAATGAATGATCTTTTAAGTGAGGTTAAAATGTACAACTATGTTTATAGGTTTTTGGACTGGCGACGAAACTAGAAGTCTCCAGGGTTTAGCAGTATGTGATGTTAAATGGTTTATTCTAATAATATATATGCATATTTGATTATTTTTGTTGGAATTGCAATGGAATAAATTATTTTATAATAACTTTTTACACCTTCTATTGGGCCTAATTAGATTGGTCTAGGGAATGATCTCCAAAAGAAATCATGCGGGGATGGACGGTGACATACTCATTCCTATGTGTAGTTAGCTTAACGATGAAATACTTACTCAACAAATGTGATACGAACATCTAAAGATGCGCCATGTAAATCCATATCTAAAAATATCAACGTAATATTACACTAAATGTTGTAGTGTTCACTGTGCAGATATACATCTAAATAAATATTTCACTTATAACACCTAATTGGATAAAAAAATCATATTCGTTCTGCAGCCATTTACGAACGTTGATTGATGTGGTAGACTGTATGCTAACCATACATTAAATATAATTTCTGATAATCTAGAGCATTCCCTTGTGTGATCTATTGCGAGTCGGATATGTAAGACAAAGATTGCCAAGCAACAAGAATCCTGCTAATAAAAGTAGATGACATAGAAGTACCTTTGCTGTGTAACAAAAACGAATCTAACGAAACTGGCAATGGCCGTACGACAGCATATATTGGAACAGACAGTTGATTTAAGTGGACATAGTCGATTAATCTGTTTGTACGTGACAGAGATATTCCCCAACACATTACTGATACCAATTGTCATGAATTTCTGTATATAGCTTCTATCCTTTCTGTTGTTATCTAGCTTCCTGAATTCCCCCACGTTGTTTCTCACCTATAACAACACTTAATGGTGTTGTACGATGCACTCGGGTTCTATTTTTAAGTGTGGTCTCAAGTAAAAGCAGATCATGGAACACTGGCGGCTTAAAATAACTCTAAGTACCGTTTAAAGAAATATTTCATGCAGTTGATGTCTATTCGATCGATTGATTGGCAAAAGAAAATATCTTTTGGTGTCCGTTCTTGGTAACCGATGTCTTAGGAGCAGATACCAGGAATCAAGAATACAGAAATATACCACAGCCTACCAAAACATTAGGCTTGGTTTATTATATTTACGTCCTATTAAGAGTCAGAGTCATGTAAGGACGGCGTCCCATGTATGTGGGGTACAGCGTGTATGAAGTGTGTTTCTTGTATACATGTAGTGGAGTTATTGGCCTTTTGTATAGTGTTATATTTCTTAGGCATGCTGCCAAAGCCACCAAGCAACACACCTCACCGGGTCAAAACATCCATACAGACGTTAACAAACCTAAACACGTTGCACACAAAGGCGTCCGTCTCGCCTTAGGTGTTAAACTTTTAATAGTAAATTAAACCTTAGAACACATTCATCATATGAATCCTATGAGACATGGACAATAAATGGCATTGATTTCTGTATAAATAACATATCAGAAAGCATTTCAATAGTTACAAATGGTCTTATTATGTGGTCTTAGGAACACTGAACATGACCGTTTTTGGAAAAAATAAATAAATTCAAAATCATAAAGGAGTAGTTGTTAGGTGGGCCGCAGCCGATTTTTATTTAATGCATCATATTACCAAGATTGCATTTATATCCAATAAATGAAATATAACAATCCTTTAACTGTTATATTTAAACTTTACTTTATAGCTCAAAGTAAAACATAATTAAGATGCGAGAGAACAATTGAATTTCCCGCTCCAGCCATTTAATCTCCAAGTTCAATGATATGAAAACAGTCCCTATGAAAAATTGAAAAGACAACAAAATGTCAATGTTTTTCAATCGCTTTTTAGTTTACTTTCAATTATCCAGACATTTGAAAGATGTGTTTATAGTTTCATAACTAAACTGGTTCATTCATCTACAATGTCAATTTTCCCGCGCGGACTAAGATGGTGTGGGGCGCCGTGGACATATAATAGGGTTTTGCGGGGTTTTCGTCAGTCCTGGCAGGAGTTTTGACCGAGGAACTGGGATCTGTAACTTAAAAAACCTTCTTAACTATATATATAAGGAACACTTTAAGGTGACACTGAGGTTTTGGTAAGAGTGTAACTGAAATCCCTCTGTAAATCACCGTCCCTGCCTTAAACCTCTCTTAAAACCTTACGTACGAGTGGCGATAAGAGCGGGTTGTTTTTTTCCGGAAAAAGTTCATTCACCGCTTTCCATTTTCTATATTATCTAATATGAAGTCACATTAGAGTCCTTACTGAGTTTGTTTCTGATAGACTATGTTGTTAAGCGTGTAATTAAACTAGTTTCCAAAACTGAAAGCTACTAGGCCGAGTCTCAAGGTGCATCATGGCGACTTCAGGTAGATAACGTAAGCCAAACTATCCAAACGATGAACTAGAGATGCTGTTAAGAGGTGTAGAAGCTAACAGAGATATCTTTCTAGGCAAAGTCTCCGACACCATTACCAACGAAAGGAGAAAATAAAGTTTGGAAGGCCATTGCAACTGACATGAGTGCGGTAAGCTCTACAATGATATTAGACGAAGATATAAAAAAGAAGTGGCATGACTGGAGTTCCATCATATAAGGAAAGAGATCAAAGTATCTTAGAGAAAGAAAACAAACAGGAGGCGGACCGCCCACTGAAGAGGATCTCACAGATATGGAGCTGCAGGTTTTGGATATTTTGGAACAACTTGCGTTCAGGGGATAGATACTGATGTCTGAGACACGTTTGGAAATTCTGTCCTAAACAGGTAAACATTGTTATTCAAAAACAAATGCATTCACCAGTGATTATCATCTGTGCGACTTTGATTGGCTGAAATGAAAAAAAACACCAAATATTCTACACTATTGCGTGCTCCAGAGACCTCAAGAACAAAAGTTTAAGATAATTTTTTGCTACATGTAACATTTATCACTTCAAAAAAAATAATAATATGAAGATGATATTTTCGCCAATATCACACAAGCTGTTCAGATTCACATTTTTTTCCTAATAGGTCTCTGGAGTGAAAGAATTTGTTCCAAGCCAGAATATTTCTACAGCTTCGAATAGTTCATTTGTTATTGCTAACTAAAGGCAAGCTTCTTTAAATCGTTGGAGCACCTCGACATACCCATACGTAAATGTACCAGCTGATGATGAATACATGTATACCAATCTGTAGTTATATCACTCACCACTGGGTAGGACCTTTCGATCTTTTTTCAATTGAAGCAAATTTTAACATAGTTATAAGTTATAACTTATAATCCAATCATTTTTCATTTTCCAGTAAAACCTGCCTTAATGGACACTTTGTCTTGCTGAAAGCAGGCAGCTTACGATAAAAACTATATTTTGAGTTTTAATTACGAAGTTAACTTTTTAGGCGGCCAGTCTCCGTCCGTCCGTTATGATCGCTTATTACAGGTTGGACTTACTTAAAACATTAACTCAGTTAACTAAGAAGTCGCGTCTCCCCCTTAATATCCATCATATTACATGTAATACTAGCATTCAAAAAATCAACTTTCACAACAGAGCCTTGTGTATGATGGCTTATAATTGAAGTATGATGCTGGTTGAAGGTGAAACATAAACACCGCCTTGTATTTACATTTTCTTATATACACGAATTTTGATTTGGCTTCTGTATCAATTACTGGTTGGAGAGGAAATGTGAAAATGATCCCTAAACGTATGTACATAAACTGAATTGGTATTATGAGAGGTTAGCCAACAAAAGTAATCTATGTGAGGACAAGAGTATACCGGAGTCGGTTAGTGAAAAAGATGATTGTGATGACTGTTCAACACGTGTAGTTTCAGCATGCTCAACATGCACAGAGTCGGACTCTCCATGCTCTAGGAAAAAACATCTCCCCGACTCATGCAGAGTTTTATGAAGAAGTGTGTCTCTATTAAAATCGGTTTCAGAAGATGCTGAATGAAAGATACTCTAGAACGAAATCTAGTCAATATTTTAATTTTTGAAATAATACAGATGTATTATGTTATGCTTTTCTTTTCATTTTACTATACCGTGATTACTGCTTATTACTTAAGTAAAGTGCCAAATCTGTTTAGCTAAAGCTTTGTGGTAAATACAAAAAGAGATATGTATAACATTGTAGTCTTTGAAACTATTGATTATTTTCCGTGGTGAAAATCACATTTAGTCAGGAATATTTTTCTACCAATATCATGCATTCATTATCTCCATTAATACCCAACAAGACAATTCATTTTTTTTTAAATTTTTATTTTAGGGTTTCTACGTTTCAGGCTTAAACAAATTCTGGTTAAACTCAAAATAATAAAGATCGTTAACTATATAGTCTGCAACTTGTCATTACTACACCTAACATGGGATAAGCCCCAACAGTTAATCGGGTTAGGAGAATACCTGTCCGATTAACTGATCTCGCACTCTTAATACCGAAATTACAATATGCAAATTCCTTCTATCATCGTCCTCTTGATCATCATTCTCTTCACCATTATCGTCATCATCGTCGTCCTTCAAGTAGGATATTCTTTTCCGGATGCATATGTTGTGAAGAACAGCTGTTGCTACGACAACCTTGCATGCTTTCTCTGGTGCCAACACATTACCTTTGTGATGCGAGTCTCATTTTCAACAGTCCAAAGGTACGCTCAATGACACATCTGGTACTACGGTGAGATGTATTGTAGCGCCTGTCTCCTGTGTTTGAGGATTCTGTTTAGGGGTCAATAACCAAGGTTTCAACCCATAACCCCTTTCACCCAGTAACCACCCACCTACGATGACACCTGCTTCAAAAGCAGGACTTAAAGCACAGTTAAACCATATATGGGCATCATGCGTTTCACCAGGCCACTTGGCAACAACATTTAGAAATAAATTGTTTTCACATACTCCTTGAATGTTTAAAGCATGAAAGCCTTTACGGGACACGTACAAATGCTCTTCATCTGTTGGTGTAGATATGGGAATTAAGGATCCATCCACCGCTCCCATGACATTTTAAAATCCCCTGATTGCAAAAAAGGCTCGCTTCAAGTGACCTTATTTACTTATAAATTCTAAATATATGTCTCCTTGTCATACCTTCTCTACGATTGTCATTCACCACTGCTCCAGTATCAGGACTTATTTCCCACTCACTGCTTTGATATTTAATAATGGTTAAAATGAATTATATCCTTGGTATGGGAGCGGTGGTGGATGACAACTCTAAAAACATTGGTATCTCTGACACCTCCTTGAACACATCTTTCGCGTATTTAAAGTGTATTCTTTTAAGATTTTGCATCATTCTATTATGTGGTGATATCCATCCAAATCCAAAACATTCAGCTAGAAAATATATCGTTATGTCACATGAATATAAGCTCATTGCGTAACAAGCTCCACATCCTTGAAGCCGGATATTCTGATTTTGACATATTATGCATATCCGAGACACACCTCGGTACTACCATATCCGATATTGATATTGCAATAGAGCACTATGGTCATGTATTAAGGAGGGATAGAGATAACAACGGTGGTGGTGTACTTATATACGCTAAAACTAACATTAACATTAGACGTAGGTTTGATCTTGAATGTAATAATCTTGAACTGATATGGTCTGAAATCACAACACATAATAAAACTATTCTACTTGGCTGTTTATATCGACCCCCTTATTCCTTAGTTAATTACTGGGACTTATTTGATAATAATATTAATAAAGTTATAGACACACAAAAAGACGTCATTCTTGTAGGTGATATAAATCAGGATATGTTAAATCTTACTCCTAATTCACATCTTCACAGACTTTTACTAAAATACGGATTAGAAAATACTGTTTCTGAACCTACTAGGATTACTTCGTCTTCATCAAAATCGTTAGATGTAATTATCACCAATAATACTAATTTAACGACTAAAACCACTGTACATACTCCATCCTGCAGCGATCACTCTCCTACAAGTTCCGATATAAATTTTAAATCATTTAAAATACATGCATACAAAAAGACTCTCTTATACTTTAATAATGCAGACTATAATAGGGCAAATGAATATCTTCGTTCTATTGATTGGGCTGTCGAACTACAAGGAAGTATTGATAATATGAATTCTATTTTAACTGATAAAATCCTAGCAGCTATCGACCTATTTGTACCACATAAAACAGTAACTATCAGACCCAATGATAAAATTTGGATGACAAATGATATACGAGTAATGATACGTAGATGAAATCGTCAACACTCTAAAGCCAAATTATATAACACTCCTGCCTCATAGATCCATGATGCAAAAGAAAAATATTTATCTAAACTGCAGTCCTCTTTAATTGATAAATCTATACCGCCTGGTAAATGGGGGCGAATAGCGAAGTCAGTTATGAATCTTAATAACAAAAATGAAACCGACGCTCCTCTGATTATTAATGGTGATCTAAAACTACATCCTATCGACATCGACGAATCATTCAATGAATATTTTACATCTACATCTGTTTCTAATAAGAATGTTGACGATTTACCTCCAGACAGTCCTCAGCCATGCAACACACCGCATACATGGGAGGCCGTCCTTACATGACCATAGCTGTTAATAGGACGTTAATAAATCAAACAAATAAGTCCTCAGCCACAGCATACATTTTCCACTTTCGACATTACAGAACAAGACATAATTGATCAACTTCATCTTCTCAACACCAATAAACCTTCAGGCCCTGATACTATTCCTCCTCAATTTATAAAGGGTGTCTCTCAGTCAATTATAAAACCTCTTCATGTAATATTTAATAATTCTATATCATCTGGTATGCTTCGTTACACCAATATATAAAGCTAAAGGTTTACGAAGTGATCCTTCTTATTATATACCTATTTCTGTGACTCCTTTTTTTAGCGAAATTTTGGAAAAAATTGTGTTTAAAAATCTTTTCAACTATCTTTCCAGACATAACATAATCTCCAAACATCAATCAAGATTTTTACCTAAAGATTCAACAACCTATCAACTATTAGCTATATATGACACAATTATAAAACATTTTGATAATGGCAAAGAAGCGAGAATGATATTTTGTGATATAAACAAAGCTTTTGATCGTGTCTGGCATGATGGTTTAATATATAAGCTTAAAAAATATGGAATCGAAGGTAATATGTTGACATGGTTTTCATCTTATTTGAAGAATAGGAGACAGAGAGCGGTCTTTGATGGATTCAAATCTACTTTTAAATCCATACAGGCGGGGGTACCACATGGATCTGTCCTGGGACCATATCTCTTTCTATTGTATATTAATGATATTAGTGATGCTATATCTTCTAATGTTAAATTGTTTGCTGACGATACTTCCTTAATAAGTCTCATTGAAGGAAATAGACAGGAATCTGTCAAAATTTTTAATAATGATATGAGAAAAATATCTTTGTAGGCTGAAAAATGGGGCATACTTTTTAATTCTGATAAAATTTTATCTCTTCTTTTCTCCAGGCGAGTTGACTCCCAAATATTAATTCCTGATTTATTTTTCAACAATACAAGAATTAATAATGTTACCAATCATAAGCACTTAGGAGTATATTTCAATTTAATGGCAAGTTGGTCTACCCATATATATTATATATATGAGAAAGCATACAAAAGAATAAACATACTCATATCACTGAAATTCAAACTCGATAGAAAATCACTTCAAACTATTTTTACTTCCTTTATTCGACCCATTCTCGAGTATTCTAATATAGTATGGTAGAATTGCAACCAATCTGAGTGTGATATTTTGGAGTCAATTCAGCTTGAAGCAGCACGCATTATAACTGGTTTAAGAAGGGGAGCAAGTCACGCTATAATTATTAAACGAAGACATCTACATCGAAATATAACTTTTTTTCAATATATTTAATAACATTGCCTTTCTCATATTTATGAATTATTACAACCCTCTTTAAATATTAGTGATAATTACGTGATAATTACAATTTCCGACATAACAGATTATTTAATGTTAACAGCTTCTTCCCGTCTATTATGACCGAGTGGAACGAACCGTCCTGTCCATTTCCTACAATGTCATTTGCTAGATCCATCAGAAGTTTTACAGTAAATACATATATCTTTGATAATAGAGCTCAATGTTCTGATATTTTTAAATATAATGGTGTTCGTATGTCAAATATTTTATTGTCAGTTGAGGAATTTTGCTAGTAACCTTAATACGGATCTCTTTAATTCTCATCTCAGTGACAGTCCAGCCTACCTGTGTGGATTTCAAAACGAAGATTGTGAACACTATTCTCTATACTGTCCTTTATACGTCAACCCTAGAAGGCTCCTTTTTAACTCTATTTTGGAACTTGACAATAATATACCACTGACAACACAAACATTTTTGCAAGGCTCTGAAAGACACGATATTAACATTAATAAAGTTATATTGGATAAAGTTCAGTGCTTTGTCGGAGATACCAATAGATTTCGCTGATTTTGTTGAATAGATTTCGTTGAATATCTTGTAAAATCATTTTTTTTTCTATTTGTAATGACATGAACTAGGAGACATTTTGTATATAATGTTTATCAATATCTAGCTTGATGTTTTAGGATATCATCATTAAATAAATATAGCAATTCAGATTATTTATGTATATATATATCAATATTGATTTGTATCTTCTGTTAATATGTAAGGAGAGGGCGTGTATAGGCATGTTGCCTGTTGCCCAATCCCGATTGTCTGTAACATCTGACTATAAAATATTCTGAAATGAAAAAGTGACCTTGTTGTTGGACATCCAGTGGGATTTTTGTTTGTTTGTTTGTTTGATTTATTAACGTCCTATTAACAGCTATGGTCATGTACGGACGGCCTCCCATGTATGCGGTGTGTTGCGTGTATGTTGTGCGAGGTGAGTGGAATGGGAGACTGCGGTATGTTTGTGTTGTGTCTTCTTGTATAGAGGAACTGTTGCCCTTTGTATAGTGCTATATCACTGAAGCATGCCGCCGAAGATACCAGCAACACACCCCACCCGGTCACATTATACTGACAACGGGCGAACCAGTCGTCCCACTCCCTGTATGCTGAACGCCAAGCAGGAGCAGAAACTACCACTTTTATAGACTTTGGTGTGTCTCGACCAGGGGACAGAACCCAGAGCCTTCCTCAGTGGGAATTCTATATGTTGTTGACTCTGTCTAGTGAAGCTGATATGGTCTAGACAGCTCGGGATACGGCCATTTTGCTCACAGGGACTTGTAACGTAGGTTGTGAGAAAGTATGTTGTGTATACATGTGTACTAGGCCTATATAATATATAAAAGGACAAGGGAACCAACGGCTCGCTTGGAAGAGGTACACCTGCCTCTACAAAAGCCGCCGGTATTCCGTCAAACATGGATAAATATGTATATATTTAATACAAATATATTCTTGAAATAAATTTTCGATACGGAAAACACAACTTCAGACTCGAAATAATATATCAACATACCTTTATTTCATTATAAACGTGGAAAATGCAGTCAGATATCCTCTCTGTCGTCTCACAACCTACGTTACCTAAATCCCTGTGATTTTGCTCACTCCATGGGCATCACCTATGGCAGACACATAACTTCCACTGGAATAATACCTTAGATCTATCATCACCTGTAATGACACGGTTAGAGCACGGTTGCTGTTGGCTGGCCTTGTTCGCTCATTCTCCATACTGTCGCATAGTTCGAAAATTGCCTGTATATCAAGACGATAGCTTGAAATAATGGCCTAGTCACTAAAGTAATCCAATGGATTATTTCTATCTCGCGAAAGTCGTCTTGGGATGTTTTGGTTATCACGAATATGCAGAAGTATAGCAGCCATTTTTGCATGTGTTTTATAGTACGAAGCCGCAACCTTAGAAAATGCTTTTTGTTTGTTTGTTTGATTGATTAATTAACGTCCTATTAACAGCTATGGTCATGTAAGGACGGCCTCCCATGTATGCAGTGTGTTGCGTGTATGTTGCGCGAGGTTCGTGTTTTAGAAAATGCATATAATTTCCCAATTAAGAAAGGTTTCAGTTACACATAAAAGTGCTTAAGTATACCTTAACTAAGTAAGAATGCTTTTGGGTACACCTCATCGTAAGATGGAGCGGTAAGAGAGGGAATGCAATTCACGAGAGGAAAGTACCGCTATACTTAACTGATAAACAGTTATTTACTTAACCCATCCGTAAGTTGGTTTTCAGTTACACGAAAACCCGTTAAGATCACCACAAGCCCTCCACCTCTGGGATGCGGGTTCGAATCCCATGTGGGGCAGTTGCCAGGTACTGACCGCTGGCCGGTGGTTTTCTCCGGGTACTCCGGCTTTCCTCCACCAACAAACCTGGCACGTCCTTACATGGCCCTGGCTGTTAATAGGACGTAAAACTAAACAAACCAAATGTTAAGATCAACTTAGTCTGACTTAGTCCTTAAGAACGCTTTTAGTTACAGGCCCCAGGTCCGCGACTGAGACCCATCTCACGTTATTAACATTGGATTGGCTTTCGGTAAGTTTATATTAGTTATGGAATTTTAAACTTTCGGCCATGGTCGTCCAAAATAGTATATCGGCTTAGGTTTTCAGCGGTCTCTGTTTACCCCCGGGGTAAGTTTTGCATAGGAACTGCCCGAGGGTCAGCAGATACCGGCTATCCCTCTATTATTCTAAATTCACGTCGTCTATAGTCATTATGTTAGTCCGTCGTCTATGTAGTCCCCGGGTAACTCCGTCGTCTATCTAGTGTAGTATAGTCTGGGGACGGGTGGAATTTACTGTTGTCTTTAGCGCTGGTTTGTCCGTCGTCTATAGCTACAGTTGTACTTTATACCACGTGTCTGGGCCCGAGTTGTAGCTCATGTATGTATGTGTGATGTCGTGAAAGAGTTTATAGGCCTTATTGTCTTTGTTTGAATATGTTTACATGTAATAAATCTGTTAAATGTTGTTGCTTGTTTGGTTATATATGACACACGGAACCCAGAAGGGAACCTGAGAATATTCCACTATACGAAACTGTTTTTATATTATATTAGCGTATTATTGTAGAAAAAAACAAGGAATAAAAAGGAGCATCCTGCCGGACCCACAGTGTTTTTGTAAATTGCTGGTTTTGTATTTTTACACTACAATTATGACACTATCCGTTTATACTTATATGATGGTAGACATTACATGACGCTACATGACCTGGTTAATCATATTAGCATATATAGATGATAGGTGATGTGACAAAAGATATCAAGGATAATGTATGTAGCTGATTTAACGCGTTTCATATTGGTTTTGGAAGAATACTTGTATAGAGAATTTGTGCGCATTGAATTTAGATGATAAGGCATGAGATGTTTCTGAATCTTTTAAGGATATGAGATATGTTTGCTGAATATATGTTTTGATGGTTTTATTTTTGGATTGCTTCATCAATTATTATCTTTCAAATCTGGCTGTTAAGGGTGTTAATTTAATTAAACAATTTGTTTGATTAATTAACGTCCTATTAACAGCTATGGTCATGTAAGGACAGCCTCCCATGTATGCGATGTGTTGCGTGTATGTTGTGCGAGGTGCGTGATACAAACACCAACGATCTGTTTTGTTACGTAGTACAATTCTTAGTGAAAAGGTAAGTTCCAACCCGCACGAATACCATTTACTCTGACTCAACTAATCACAATGCATATACAATTTTATAAAATTGAACAAACGGAAGGTATATGTTATGTACATTGATATTGTTTGGAACGCTTTGCTTGTTTGTTTGATTATTTTAACGTCATTGTACTGACAATGGCCGAACCAGTCGTCCTGCTTGCTGAGCGCTTAGCAGGTGCAGAAACTACCACTATTACATTTTGTTGGGAACGCCTTTAAATATTCCATGTCTGCGTTATAAAATTTACAACTGTAAATGTTAGGATCAAAGATGATTGTGCATGTTTTGTAAAGTCGATTCCAGTAAAACAATCGTTTGTTGTTCCTGTTGTAGCCACTGTAAACATTACGGAATAACTATGTTTCATATGTGGACTTTTCTCCTGAAGTGTTTATTTAGTTTAAAATTCACATGTTATATAGTAACTTACAAGTCAACAGTGTGATTCCAAAGGCAATACATAAGGCATCTACACTTCTGATTGATTTCTTTCTGCTGACCTGTCCAAAAAAGTGATTGCAGAACGTAAAAAAATGAGGATATAATACCTTAAACGGAACTGATGTTGAGAGGATGGTTTTCGGAACATTTGATACAGAAATTGATGATGAGAATTATTGGACATTAAATGATGATCAATTCTGTCTAACAAGACTCAAAATGTTTGTTTTGTAGCCTTGCATGTCAGGCATTATAATTGTACCTGCTGGCCATATTTTATTGCATTTTTTCAAAGGCATGTATTTCCTAACCGTCTCACTTCTGGACATATGGCCGTATGGGATGTGCTTATTCGGTATCGTCAGCAGCATGCTTCAGTGGTATAGCACTATAAAACGTACAAGAGTTCAAATATTCAGCGAGAAACAACACGAATAATGATAGCCTCCAAAAACATACATAAATTCACACATTGAAACATGGGAGGCCGTCCTTATATGACTCTTGGCCATTACTACATGTAGGCCGTTAAATGAAATAAAATTTAACACAATCTTTAAAGTTTGAAAAGCACAGGAAAGATTCCTCTTTCAAAAGTCAGACAAAGACCAATCTTTGGTTGGCGCTAAGATCCCTATGGAATTTCTTGTTATAGTGCTTAATCACTGAACATTCTACCAAAGACACCAAGCAACATAACCCTTCCTGTCACATTATACTGCCAACTGGCGAACCAGTCGTCCTACTCCCAGTATGCTAAGCGCTAAGCAGGAACATAAACTACCACTTTTTTTTAGAATTTGGTGTGTATCGCACTACCTTACAGAGGCGAGCTTACATAACCCATCAGAATAAAATACTGAATTCAAAGAAACACCATCACATTTCTTAGGCAACGAGTTTATTTAGATCTACAAGCAAAGCATCTACAATAGCAGCAATTATAAATAATGCATGTTATAGTGGACAACTTTATTCACAATAGTAAAATACATGTGTACAGTTTGGAAGTAGTATTGAAAAAGATCGATTCACGGGCGCCACGTAACCACATCCGCATCCACACACATTGGTGGATTCATCAAATTTGCGGTTCACAATAAGTTATTCAGAATATGATTATTAAAAATATACAGAAGACGTTCTAAATTTGATATGGCAAAGGGCAAAATAATTTTTCTGATACCAGTAATTTCTGTATTTTCAAATTAAAAAAGGATAGATCGAATCCCATATTTTCTAGACATATTTACAGAGTGTTCCGTTTTGGATTGATCTGTTTCAAATAGAGATCTTAACGCTTTAATGTTTTAGTTTGAACAAAGAGATAAAATTCAATGTACAAAAGCGCCTACCGATCATGAAATTGGAGCAACAGGTACAATCTTCACATACATGTACAAGAAATATATAACTGGAGCCAGTAAAAGGTATCTAGAGCTAGTAAAATGTCTGAAATTCAAATTTTATACCGTAAACTTAGAAACAAATAAATATGTATGTTATTTTGATGTGAAATCTACTGACGCAACAGGATGTAATTGGCATCTTAGTATGCTGTCTATTGTTTGTTGAGATGTCCACTATCGGTTACATCATCAGACAATTCTATTGATTAATGCGCTTTCGGGAGATAGACACTTTCCTGTGTCCATAGCACAGTCTTATAAGGCGTTTGTCACTAACCAATCAAAGTCCTATTAGCGTTTGCTTCAGTTATCAATTTGTGCAGTGTTGATCTAGATTGGATTCTAATCAAGATCCATCCACACGTCTGTCAAGACGAGATACAAATCTGATTATGGTACAATGGGGTTTGGAATAGAACAGAGCATTAATCTGCTGACGACAGTGGGCTGGTTGTACATTGGAGGGGAGAGGTATATGGATGAGGATGTAAAGAGAAAGGTTCAAGGTACTTGAAGTAGGGATGGATCGAAGTTATTAATGGAGACTAAATAAGTAATAGATTTGTTATTGGACAAAATAATGGCCAGCTGTATTATGTAAATATCCAAAATGGGATCAACATAAATACAAGAGGGTGATGATATTTTTTCCTAATCGATATTGCTTGTAGAAAAACACACACAACGATGGATACAGTAAGGCAAATATATCATTAGCACGATGATGAAATAAATAGTATGGTTTAGATTTCGAAAAAGACATCGACAGAATGACAATTCTACTGTTATTCTAAGATAATGCATTAGCCTTATGTAATTTTTAACAAATACCCGAAAACATAGCTGGGGTATCAATTTGGGCCCATTACACTGATAATTATCACTGTTGCCGTCAGTTTTATTTATTTTTATATTGATAACTGACATCAGTCAGCATACAGGGAGTGGGACGACTGGTTCGCCCGTTGTCAGTATAATGTGACCGGGTTGGGTGTGTTGCTTGGTGTCTTCGGCGGCATGCTTAAGTGATATAGCACTATAGAAAGGGCAACAGTTCCACTATACAAGAAGACACAACATGAATATACCGCAGTCTCCCAAAACACGTACCTTGCACAACATACACGCAACACACAACATACATAGGAGACCGTCCTTACATGACCATGGTTGTTAATAGGACGTTAATTAATCAAACAAACAAACAATATTCAAACTCAGGTGACCGTTAAGGCCCATGGGCCTCTTGCTTTGTATTTGATATTTCAGAGAGATAAAAGTGACTAATGCAAACATCGAGCAACTTCAATCACTGAATCTGCCAATCAGTTATCTGGTAAATCAACCAACAAAAAATGTGAAAACGAATCTTGGTGAAGTGAACATTGGCGGTACACTAAAGTATCTGAAGTTTTTGCTACCGGGTATCGCCCATTTTATTCGTTTTGAATGCATAGAGGGAAAAAGTTCGTAAGAAACGCGGTCTCGTACCAAATCTGGTTTACACAAAAATGAAAAATCAATGGTAATCGGTTAGCAAGAATCTTGAATCTTTTGATTCTTGCAATGGCACGTTCTACATAGACTCGATGAGCAGCGATTTTCTTAGTAAGGAGTGCATCTTATTCACTCATCTGTGCACCTTACAAAAGTTGGAATATTCAACTTGAGTCAACAATCGTTCAGTTCCTACTCGACATTGAACACCTTGTCTGCCATGACACGCTCTCCAGCATGTAAATAGCTCTCTTCAACAAGGTCCCCAAGCAGCTTTTTACAACCTGATTTTTAGCTCACCTGGTCCAAAGGACCGAGGTGAGCTTATGGGATACCGCAGCGTCCGGCGTCCGTCGTCCGGCGTCCGTCAACAATCGACTTCTTCTCCATAACCGCTGGTCGCATTTCAATAAAATTTGACTGGTAGCATCCGTATGGGCTACTAACTGAAAATTGTACAAATGATGGGGCTGACCCCCCGGGGGCCTGAGGGGCGGGGCCAAAAGGGGTCAATTTGGCTATTTCCATATAAACGACTTCTTCTCTGAAACCAAGCATGGGATAGCACCCATTATGCAATGGTAGCATCCTTATAGGGTGGGGATTCAAAATTGTACAAATGATGGGGCTGACCCCCCGGGGGCCTGAGGGGCGGGGTCAAATGGGGTCAATTTGGCTATTTCCATATAAACGACTTCTTCTCTGAAACCAAGCATGGGATAGCACCCATAATGCAATGGTAGCATCCTTATAGGGTGGGGATTCAAAATTGTACAAATGATGGGGCTGACCCCCCGGGGGCCTGAGGGGCGGGGTCAAATGGGGTCAATTTGGCTATTTCCATATAAACGACTTCTTCTCTGAAACTAAGCATGGGATAGCACCCATAATGCAATGGTAGCATCCTTATAGGGTGGGGATTCAAAATTGTACAAATGATGGGGCTGACCCCCCGGGGGCCTGAGGGGCGGGGTCAAATGGGGTCAATTTGGCTATTTCCATATAAACGACTTCTTCTCTGAAACTAAGCATGAGATAGCACTCATAATGCAATGGTAGTATCGTTATAGGGTAGGGATTAAAAATTGTACAAATGATGTGGCTGACCCCCCGGGGGCCTGAGGGGCGGGGTCAAAAGGGGTCAATTTGGCTATTTCCATATAAACGACTTCTTCTCTGAAACCAAGCATGGGATAGCACCCATAATGCAATGGTAGCATCCTTATAGGGTGGGGATTCAAAATTGTACAAATGATGGGGCTGACCCCCCGGGGGCCTGAGGGGCGGGGTCAAATGGGGTCAATTTGGCTATTTCCATATAAACGACTTCTTCTCTGAAACTAAGCATGAGATAGCACTCATAATGCAATGGTAGTATCGTTATAGGGTGGGGATTAAAAATTGTACAAATGATGTGGCTGACCCCCCGGGGGCCTGAGGGGCGGGGTCAAAAGGGGTCAATTTGGCTATTTCCATATAAACGACTTCTTCTCTGAAACCAAGCATGGGATAGCACCCATAATGCAATGGTAGCATCCTTATAGGGTGGGGATTCAAAATTTTGCAAATGATGGGGCTGACCCCCCCGGGAGCCTGAAGGGTGGGGTAAAAAGGGGTCAATTTAGCTATTTCCATATAAACGACTTCTTCTCTGCAACTAAGAATGGAAGAGCACTTATAATGCAACGGTAGCATCCTTATAGGGTTGGGATTTGAAATTGTACAAATGATAGGGCTAACCCCCGGGGACTTAAACGGCAATAGATGCGAGGTCAAAAAGGTCAATTAGGCTACTATTTTCCTATAAATTACTTTGTCTCTGAACCTATGTATTGGATAGCATCATTGTATGGTATCAATAGCATCATTGTATGGTTGTGATTCAAAATTAAACTTTGGGAGTCAATTTTGCTTATTTTTCTAATTGTCAGATTCTTGTGATAATTACTAACAAAAAACCAGGTGAGCGATACAGGCCCTCTGGGCCTCTTGTTTAATATGTCTTTGTCTGATATGGATCCAAAGAATAACATTGATGCATATATAATTGATCCACGTGGGTCACAGGCCACTAATCCTTTCAGTTTGTTAGTAGACTTATACTCAAGAGTATGTTTGTGACTGGGATTCAATGAGGTTGGCTTGAATATTTTGATTTCTGTAAGTCAAATATGGCGAATGGCGTTGGAATTTTCTGGCGGATTTTCTTTGATCACTTCTCTTCTTTTCCAAATTGGCACTTCACCGAACCGCAAATATATATAGTTGATCCATGTTGAGAATAATATGTTTGCTTGCATGATCCAAACCGAAACACCTGATCTGCGTAACAAAACTGTGACTTACCTTAGAGAAAGTTGGAAAAAAGCTTATCTATTAGTTGTATTTCTATAATAGACCTTTCTCTGTTCGTTGGTAGGCAAAAAGGTGTTTCGTTATTTGGTTCAAAAACTTGTATATTCCTGTTCACATATGAGAGCTGTATAATATTTAAATCGTGCTACATGTATATCAGTCATTAGATCTCACTCAGTCCTGTTGTGTTTGATGTTTGAATCTGCTTGTAACAATTTGTACTATACAGTATTGAATATAATACTTCGATACAGATTGCAAATGATTGTTTACACTATAAAAGGGCAAAAGTTCCACTATACAAGAAGACACAACACGAACATACCGCAGTCTCCCAGTACACTCACCTTGCACAACATACCGCATACATGGGAGGCCGTCCTTACATGACCATAGCTGTTAATAGGACGTTAATAAATCAAACAAACAAACAAATTGTTGTAAACAATAAAACAAATTTGATTATTGCGCATTGATATCTTATCCATTAGTTCAGTGTGGCCAATGACTGCGCCGCTTTTAAAATTCCCCATGAAAACGCAATAATACGCATAATACACATATATACAATCCTTTCGGTCTATCGAAAAATACAAATGAGTGTAACATATGAAATTATATTATAAGATAGTTGATAATGTCTCGAAAATAGTGTTTTGTTTAGTTTGTTCTGTATATTGCATTTTTATGTATCTCCTGTACGTGTTTGTGGAAACAGAATCTAAACTAAAAGAGAAACTAGAAATGGCTGTTAGTGGTTGTTTAATCATCGATTTATGGTCAAATCGACAAATGCGTGATTTTCTGGGGATCACTGGCCACTTTATTCTAGACTGGAACTTGGAGTTTGTAAACGCTTCCGGGGTCGTCACAAAGCAGACAATATTTGCCAGGAGTATGAAGAAGTCCTAGCTGCATTTGATTTAGCTGATGAATTTACTTATATTGTCAGCGACAATGCAGCAAACATGAAAAAGGTCTTCAACATTTCTTAACCCACATATCTTGGTAAGACAGATAAGCTGGATTCTAACGGCAGTGACTGCGACATGGAAGATGTTAGAGTATATTTTCGTTTGGTTGTTTGGTTAATAAAATCTTATTAACAGCCAAGGTCAAGTAAGGACGGCCTCCCATGTATGTGGAGTGTAGCGTGTATGAAGTGCGAGGTGGGAGTAGATTTTCTTGAAGACAACTTCCCTAAAACACAGTTTATTCATACATCACAGTTAGTTGTGAAAGTCGGGCTTCATGAAGGTAGTCATCATCTGGAAAATATTATTTCAAAGTCCTTTACGATTGTAAAATTTGTTCGCAAGTCTATCATTGCTTCGGAAACACTAGAATGTGAGAAAAGACTTCAGAGTAATAATTTGACAAGATGGAACTCTCAGATATTTATGAGAAGATACAAGAAATTGAACAAAATTGCTGTTTCAGAAGTTTTGTTTCATTTTGAAGTCCTTTGAAGAGACAACAGTAATGGTTCAAAGTGAAAAGACTGCCTGCATGCCTTATGGTACCGGTCACCATCGGTCTACATTGTCATTAACTGAAAGAGTTAGCCACAATTAAACTTACAAAATGGTCAACACTCCACAGTACAAGAAGATGTTGACTAAATATCCTGTGCTCAAATGTATGACACTTTAAAAATAGTATTGCTTTTGACATAAACCTAAGGAACAAAAAGATATTTTAGAATATGAATTCGTAGAATCAAACATTTTATAACAACCAAATACCAGAAAACGTTGTCCAATGTTTATCAATAAAACATCAATACTAATGCTCAAAGGTAGTTCAAATATCAAGGTCAACGTCGTTTTGACCATATTTTGCGAAAATGCGTCTTTTGTGCAAATTGTTGATCACTTCAAATATGTGTTTTATTATTATAGCAGGCTTTTTGCGCATGCAATCCTGATGATTTACGTTCTCATTTTTCGTATTAAACTAAATATGGAACTTTGGAATTGTAACCTTATTTATGGACCATCCTGTACAAACACACTATAGCTGACTTGGATGGTGACATTTTTTATACAAATAAGCCCGGATGAATGTGGTGTGTAGTGTGTATGAAGGAGGTGCGTGTTTTGGAAGACTGCGATATATTCATGTTATGTCTTCCAGTATAGTGTAACTTTTGCCCTTTTTATAGTGCTACATGTATACGAGGGATGTTCCGAAATCAATGTTACTTGCGCAATATATCGTGGAAATCGTGCTAAATGGGCTTAAAACTACCTCGTGGCGATAGCGTTATATCTGAAGCGTGATATAGGTAAATATCTTGCTCACAATTACACTGACCTTGGTGCTGTGTACATTGTTTTGTAGCGCACTCGTTACACTCTATACAAATATGGTTGGCAAGAGAGTTGAAAACGTAATTGAAATTAGGGCCTATATCAAAGGTAGGTCTCTACTTGGCT
The DNA here is from genome assembly GCA_004382745.1 of Argopecten irradians irradians. Taxonomy (NCBI): domain Eukaryota; kingdom Metazoa; phylum Mollusca; class Bivalvia; order Pectinida; family Pectinidae; genus Argopecten; species Argopecten irradians. The sequence goes on along the minus strand of SAYR01008610.1, from coordinate 1,346,080 downwards.
TAAAGCCGGTGGATATTCATCGTGAGGTGTGCGATTTATATGGGAAGGGTCAAATGTCATATGACTATTTGTAGATGGGTTGCTCGATTTAAGTCGGGACAACAGCAGCTTAAAGATGCTGCCCACACAGGTCGCCCTGCAACAATAACAACAACAAAGCATAACATTGAACTAATTCGGCAAATCCTTGAAAAAGACGCAAGGTACACTGTCCGGCAATTAGCAAAAGTGACAGGCATGTCTTTAGCACGTATTCATTGCATTTTAAAGAAACATCTTAAGCTTGGCAAGATCAATGCCAGGTGGATACCTCATTTACTAACTGACAACCAAAAGAGGTCCCGGGTTGACAAGGCCAAATCCTTATTGAAGAAATACCCAAAATACAGCAAAAAGGCTTTTGATAATTTGGTCACAGGTGATGAAACATGAGTGTATTTTTTCGAACCCAAAAGAAAATGCTCTTATCGAATGTGGGCAAACAAAAACGCCAGGCGCCCTAGCATTGCTAAAAGAATACACACTGTGAGGAAGGTTTTGTATGTCATATTCTTTGATAACAAGGGTCCAATCATTCAAATCCCTGTTCCAAAAGGCAAAACTGTCACAGCGAAGTATTATAGAGACGTTGTACTTCGAAAACTTAAGAAAGTCTACAAACGCCGCCGCCCACAGACAGGTTTGAAGTACCTCAGGCTTTTACATGATAATGCGCCAGCACACAAGGCGCGCATTGTAACGGAGTTTTTGAAGGCAGAAAAGGTCACTGTCCTCCCCCACCCTGCATATTCACCAGACTTGGCCCCCTGTGACTTTTTCTTGTTCCACAAACTAAAATTTCACCTGTCTGGAACAAAATATAAATCAAGAAATGCCCTTGGATCTGCCATTTACCAGTATCTTATGAGTATACCAATTCAAGAAACTGTTTCCAAAAGTGGATCGATCGGTTGAAACGATTCATAAATGCAGAGGGGGAGTACTTCAAGGGACAGGGCAAAGTAAAATGATCAGAATTACTTCTATCGAAGAGAAATCACCAAAGTAACAATAGTTTTGGAACACCCCTCGTATCACTGAAGCATACCGCAGAAGACACAAACATTATACCGACAACGGGTGAAATAATTTCCAAACTCCCATAATATTAAGCGCAAGGCTGGGGCAGTAACTACCACTTTATAGACTTTGGGGTGTCTCGGTGAAGATACTACTGATATATTACTATATTGGAGGGCCTTTCCACTTTAGTGTTGATAACTGTTTTTTTAGCTATTCCTGCAACATCTACGCGCCAACGGAGCGTTCTTTAGTGTTGCTGGTAATATAGAGAATACATGTTTAGTATCTTACAATAACAGAAACTACCACTTTTATAGACTTTGGTGTGTCCCGGCTTGGGGACAGAACCCAGAAAAAATAACCAAGGACAAAAGGTATAAAGGTCATCTGGACGTGACCCCTTATGGGATATTGTCAGATTCTTTATTGAACGGAGTGGTTAAAAGAATCTGTGTTTTAATCAGATGTATGTACCGCAGTATCCCAAAACATGCACTCTGCACAACATACACGCAACACACCACATACATCGGAGACAGTCCTTACATAACCATAGCTGTTGATAGGACGTTAATGCCCATGGGCCCCTTGTTATGGACTCATGGAATTGTTACTTTCTATATTGTGTGATATATTGACTATTTCCACAAATCTTAGCCTTTTGGTTTATAGGCGTTTTGTAACAACCTCGTATTTATTCATTTTGTGAGTAGTATCTCACTTTATTGTATCTGAAACTCGGAGCGATAAATTCTGCATGTGAAACCAGTGAGATATATATTATATCATGCGTATCCGAGATCATCATGTTTAAAAGCAAGTGTTAAATATGAAATGCATATCTCAATTACCATACTGAAGTTTGATCTGTTATAGAAGACCAATGAACCTTTACATGACCCAAAGGGTCAGGATGACCTATAGTCGTCATGTTTCGTCCGTCGTCGTCCGCCGCGCGCTGTGCATTAACTTTTCATATTTTAAACTTCTTCTCAAGTTCTGCCAGTGCGTTTTAGTTCAAACTTGCCAGAAATGATCCTGACATAGTCCCGACCAAGTGTTGTATTTTTCGGGTCGATCCGAATTTTGAGATGGCCGGCACCTTGAAATGATTGACATATTCCGACAAAGTGTTGTAATTTTTCGGGTCGATCCGAAATCCAAGATAGCTGTCACTGCCGCCATTTTGAAAACACATTTTAAACTTCTTCTCAAGTTCTACCAGTGCGATTTAGCTGAAACTTGCACGACATGATCCTGACATAATCCCGACTAAGTGTTAATACTTTTCGGATCGATCCGAAATACAAGATGGCCGCAATCTTGAATAGTCCCGACTAAGTGTTAACACTTTTCGGATCGGTCTGAAATCTAAGATGACTACCAAAGCCGCCATCTTGAAAACACATTTTGAACTTCTTCTCAAGTTCTACCAGTGCGAATTGACTAAAACTTTCATGAAATGATCCCGACATTGTCCAAATCATGTGTTATTTTTCGGTTTGATCAGAAATCCAAGATGGCCGCCACAACCGCCATCTTGAAAACACATTTTGAACTTCTCAATTTCTACCGGTGCGATTTGGCTGAAACTTGCATGAAATGATCCTGACATGGTCCCGACAAAGTGTTGCTATTTTTCGTGTCGATCCGAAATTCAAGATGGCCGCCACAGCCGCCATTTTGAAAACACATTTTGAATATCTTCTCAAGTTCTACAGGTGCGATTTGGCTGAAACGTGCATAAAATGATCCAGACATGGGCCCGACAAAGATGGCTTCTACAGCTCAGGAAATGTACCTTTATAAAATAAGGTAGATGTATCGGTTGCAGATGAAAATGGAGAAAACACAACAGCATATTTGAAGCTAATGGACATGGAGTTTACGCAGAAAGTGAGCTCACTAGCTCTTTCTACACTTAAAACACAAAAGAAACCGGCAACACTAACGATGACATCTGATGTAGAGAAGTTTTCTCGATTAATTCAAAGCAAACCTTTTTTTTTCTTTTTTGAAAGAGCTACCAAATGTGAAAAAAGAAGATGCAGCCACTTTCCAGTCCTTTGCAAAGTTCAGAATATTCCACATCATTACCTTTGTCTGGCGAAATAGGGGGAATAAAAATTGAAGACTACTCAAATAAATCTGAAAAATCTCTACTGTGGAACAAAAGCTGAGCAAAAGGAGTAAAAGAAACTTAGTTACTGGTGCAAGTTATTTCCTGGCAATTGATTCTTTTCTTACTATAATATGACTTTTAATAAGTAAAAATGGTATCATTCAGGGAGCATTTTAACACTGCCAATATAGAACTAGCTTCCAAGTGGTTAACGTAAAATATACAATATCTATTACATGGACTACATCACAGGCAATACATATTACCACTATTATTGTAATATCATAGTCAGCTTAATTATCACAGATCTACTGGAATGAAAAACTAGAATAACACCCATAAAGCTCAAATTGTACAATAATATACGAATATAGCATTTTGATGGGATTGATGCATGGTTATAAAGACCAAAGAAAAAATAACCAAGGACAAAAGGTTAAAACGACTAAAATTAAAAAAAAATTCTTCCGCGTTCACAAGTTTAATGGAAGCAAATACTCTTCATGGACTAAAACGTCAAATTTATAAAATCACTGACCATCTTCAAGGGCCAGTATATAGTGTTTAATTTGCTTCTTCATATATTCAAACTCAGGTGACCATTAAGGCCAATGGGCCTCTTGTATAGAATCCGATGTATCTTGGTGTAGATACTACTGATATATTCACAATATTGGAGCAAAAATTAAGGTGCACATTTCATTTTGTAATGATAATTTTTTTAGCTATTCTTACGATATATTATACATTCATATCCCCAAAATGGCCCTGGCTGACTCCCCGGGGTTAATATAACTAAAATTTCAAAATTCCAAGTTCATAGATGTGATGAAATCACATAAACCCACTGACTGACTTGAAAAGCCCAATTGGTTTAATGGGATAGTATAAAGGATTTATATACCCTTCATATTCTTTATCAGCACTAAGGTGACCGTTACTGGCCATGGTAATCTTGTATAAATAAGCAAATGTGCAAGTAATGAAACGACAATAATATATCGCGGGGTTAGAGTTTGTAAAGGGTGAGGGGTTCGTTGTGTCATTTTTTGTAAGTATCCTTCCAAAAAATAATTACCACCAGGAAGGCATCGGGTTAATTAAGTTGAACGTTCGTAAAATGTGTAAATTTGGTGATCGCTATTCACACAACTGAAACAAAAAGGCGCTATAAGGGTTACTTATAATAAGCAGTATACGGAGACGTATTGGAAGGTCAGCGACCATTATTCATAAAAAATCATGCCATATTTTCTATTTTATTTATTGTAATTATATGTTATATGCCATATAGCAATTTTCTCCACTTCTGATCTCGTAATATTAATCGGCCACTGCAATGTAACACAATATAACGTTAACCTTGTAACACTACCGATATTCAGGTACGTCATAATTCACACTGTGACACAGGTAAAATATACACGACAGCCATGCAATGACTGCGTTTTTGGTTGAACGGGTAGCCTTCCACAGAGAATGATATGTTAACACACTAGGAAGTGTTATAGTTCTGTGTATTTTAAATTCAATATTCAAAATACGAAAATAGAAAATATGATGAAATGTTAGAATGATAGACGCTCCCTTTGTATTAATATCCGTATCCGTGCACGTGTATCGCTTATTGTAAGTATCCCTTTCGATAAGGATGTATACAACAAGGTTGCATAGTAAACAAGACGACCACATCTGATTATTTGTAACAGTTTGTTACTTGTTTATTTGCATACACAGTAACATCACCGACATGGTGGATAATAATTATGATGATAACGCGGACATGTTTGTTTACCTTCGTGGACAAACATCCTGTGATAACCTTTTCCTAGTTCTAATGATTTTGGATAGAACACGTGAGCTATGAAAATAATAAAGAGCCACTGTATCAAAAGGGATTGGACTTCTTTTAAGTAGGACTAGCATTCACTAAAAAAAATAATGTTTTCTTTGAAGCAATATTTTTGCATATGCGATTTAGAGGGATTTCTTTTTTAGTCAACTCGTTACACATGTGAAAGCTCTCCTTAAATGATCCTGGCTCTTAATAGGACAATGCAATTTCATAGTGATCAACTGAAAAATGTTAGTTGCTTAACCAAACTATTCATGTTATATAAGCGAAAGTAATCGAAAATAATTATAGGTGTAAAGTAATCAATGGAAATCAATTTCAACTCAAAAGAAATACTGTTTTCATTGAAGCATATGCGGTTCACAGGGATGCCTTTTTAGTCAACACGTTACGCACGTGAGAACCCGTCTTTATATGATCGTTAGAAGGACGTTAGTTCTAATAAACTACAACCATACCAGGTTTGTGTCCTCTGTTGTTAGCGGCCATACAACCCGAACACTAGGCGGAGGCGCTGATGATCGATCCAGTCCATTCTCTACAGAGTAAAAACTCCATTTTTAGCTCACCGGGCCCGAAAGGGCCCGGTGAGCTTATGTCATGCGCGGCGTTCCGTCGTCGTCCGTCCGTCCGTCCGTCCCGTCGTCCCCGTCTGTCCGTCAACATTTCCTTTAAATCGCACTAGTCATAGAGTTCTGCATGGATGTGTAAACCAAAATTTGCCCACAAGAACTTCCTTTGGGGAAGGCGGAAACAGAACTTGCTATAAAATTTGGCTTCTGACACCCGGGGGCAGGAGGCGCAGGCCCCAATAGGGCGAAATATAGGGTAAATCCTTAAATCGCTACTGTTAATAGAGTTCTGAAATTGGAATGTAACAAAATTGGCCAATTGAGGCGAAGCACCACAATTCACACATCCTTGGGGGGGCGGACCCACACCCCACACACTGCAGAACTTGACCTATAAATTTTGGCTCTGACCCCCCGGGGGAAGGAGGGCGGACCCAATAGGCGGAAATAGAGGTAAATCCTTAAATCGCTACTAGTCATAAGTTCTACATGGATTTGTAACCCTAAATTTTTTGCCACAAACATCCTTGGGGAAAGGGGAACCGAGACCTTGTCTAAATTTTGGCGTCCTGACCCCCCGGGGCAGGTAGGGGCGGGGCCAATAGGGGAAATAGAGGTAAATCCTTTAAATCCGCCTAAACTTGTAATTAGAGTCTAACCAATGGATTGTAACCAAAATTTGGCACAAAACATCCCGTTGGGGAAGGGGAATAGAAACTTTGTATAAATTTTGGCTCTGACCCACCGGGGGCCTGCGCGGGCGGGGTCCCAATAGGGAAATTATAGTAAATCCCTTTAAATCGCTACTTGTCATAGAGTTCCTGAATGAATAGCGTACCAAAATTTGGCCACAAACATTCCTTGGGGCAAGAAGGGGAACAGAACTTGTATAAAATTTTGGCTCTGTCCCCCGGGGCTGGAGGGGTGCGGGCCCTAATAGGGAAATAGAGGTAAATCCTTTAATTCGCTATTAAGATCATAGAGTAAATCTACATATCGATAATGTATCTAAATTTTGCCACAAACATCCTTGGGTAAGCGGGAACAGAACTTGCTATACATTTTGCTTGACCCCCCGGAGCGGCAGGAGCGGCGGGGGCCCATATGGGAAAAAGAGGTAAATCCTTTAAATCAGCTACTTGTCAATAGCAGTTCTACATGGATTGGTAACCAAATTGGCCCAAACATCCTTGGGCGGAAGGGGAACAGAACTTGTATTAAATTTTGGCTCTGACCCCCCGGCGGCAGAGGGGCGGCTGGCCCAATAGGAAATAGAGAGGTAAAATCTATATAATTGCTTACTAGTGTAGAGTTCTGCCATGGATTGTAACCAATTTGGCAGGAGAATCCTTGGGAAGGGGACACAGACTTGTTTTTTTTCTATAATTATTTTGGCTCTGGCCCGGGGCTCGGGGCAGTGCGGGCCAATAGGGGAAATAGAGGTAAATCCTTAATTAACGCTACTAGTCATAGAGTTCTGCAAGTGGAATGTTAACAAATTTTGCCAGAAATATACCTGGGAGAAATAAGAAACTGAGTTGTAAAAATTTTTGCTCTGGTCCCCGGGGCAGAGGGCGCGGGGCCCAATAGGGCGAATTATAGTAATATTCTATTAAATTGCTTACTTAATTTTCCAAGAGTTTTGTATGGATTGTAACTAAATTTGGGCCAGAAATATCCTTGGGGGAAGGGGAACAGAACATTGTATAAATTTGGCTCTGATCCCCCGGGGGTAGGAGAGGTGGGGCCCCAATAGGGGAAATAAGGGTAAATATATAAAATTCCTTCCCAGAAAAGAACCAATGGAACCTGTATCCAGAAAATTATTTGCATTACAAAACCAGCGTGAGCGATACAGGCCCTCTGCGGCCTCTGTTACAATTTTGTAGGACAGGACTAGACGATAAAATAAAAATAAACGACGACTTGGATGTATAATTGTCGCATACAAGGTCGTTTGCTTATTATGTCCTTAGAATGAGAGCTGATATTTTATCACTCTAGTGAAAATTAAAATAACGATATTCATCAATCCTGGGGAATCAAGCACGGTATTTCTATAAATTATAACGTAATTATCACTTCTCAATGTAATTATTGTCGGATGGTTTATGCAAACCACATACATGGCAGGCCGTCCTTACATGACCCTGGCTGTTAATAGGACGTTAAATGAATCAGACTAACAAACAAGCGATTAATAAGCAGGTTCATGTAAGGACAGGTAGGGAAAAACAACGACAAGTTGTCAGTACCGTTCAACAGTTAAGTCCTATTAACAGCCAGGGTCATGCAATGACGACCTTCCACGTAAGCGGTTTGTAGCGTGTATGTAACTTGCGCGGTGCATGTTTAAGGAGACTACTGCATATTGGTGTTGTGATGTATAGTGGAACTTTTACCCTTTTATAGTAATATCATTGAAATATAATGCCGAAGACACTAAGCAACACACCCCACTCGGGCGAACCAATCGTCGTACCCCTTGTATGCGTAGCGCTAAGTAGGAGTAGAAACTACCACTGATAGATTTTGGTGTGTCGCGGCCAGCGCACAGAACCCAGAGACTACATCACAGGGGAGAACGCTCAACAAAAAGGCAAAAGAAGTGAAAGTGGTGTCAAGGGAGACGTTAGCAGGAAAGAATAGATAATATCCTAAATTTAGTCGTTTTTAAGGATCATGCAATATGAGCCTACCGCACTGGCGTTTAAGAGTTAAGAAAATGTCACATGTACTCACATCGGTGGGGGAGGATGTGGAGGGGTTTGTTGTATTTGCAGTTAGTAAGTTGGTGTCACAACTGGTATAACACGTCTAAAATTGGCAAGTGCTACCAGGGGTTATGTATCACAGATATATAGTGTCGCCATGGGGACAAGCAAAGACCCTGAGAGATAATCCAGAGGAAAGGGTGGGCGTGCTATACAACATCAAAAAGCATGTGTTAAATATGAAATGCATATCTCAATTACCATACTGAAGTTTGATCTCTTATAGAAGACCAATGAACCCTTACATGACCCAAAGGGTCAGGATGACCTATAGTCGTCATGTTTCGTCCGTCGTCGTCCGCAGCGCGCTGTGCATTAACTTTTCATATTTTAAACTTCTTCTCAAGTTCTGCCAGTGCGATTTAGCTCAAACTTGCCTGAAAATGATTCTGGGCATAAGTCCCAACCAAGTGTTGTATTTTTCGGTGCGATCCAAATTTTGAGATGAGCCGCCACCTTGAAAACACGTTTTGAAGTTCTCAAGTTCCTAAATGTACTAAACAAAACTTGCATGAATGATTGACATATCCAACCAAGTGTTATTTTTTCGGGTCGATCCGAAATCCAAGATAGCCGTCACTTGGCCGCCATTTTGAAAACACATTTGAACTTCTTCTCACAAGTTCTAACCAGTGCGGATTTTGCTGAAACTTTGCTGAAATGATCCTGACATAATCCCGACTAAAGTGTTAATACTTTTCGGATCGATCCGAAATACAAGATGGCCGCCTACAGCCGTTCTAACTAGTGAGATTTGCTGAATTTGCATGAAATGATCCAGACATGGTCCGACAGACAGTTTTTGTTTATTTTTTCGGGTCGATCCAAAATTTCGAATGGCTTCTACAAGCCGCCATCTTTAATGATAAAAACACATTTTGAACTTCTTTTCAGTTTACAGGTGCGATTTGCTGAAACTTCAATGAATGATCCTGACATTTATCCCAACCAAGTGTTTGTTATTTTTTCGAGTCGATTCGAAATCCAAGATGAACCGCTGACAGTGTCCATTCATGTGTTATTTTTTTCGGTTTGATCAGAAATCCAAGATGGACCAGCACAGTTTCCATTTTGAAAACACATTTTGAACTTCTCAATTTCTATCCCGGCTGCGAGTTGGTTGAAACGTGCATGAAATGATCCAGACATGGTCCCCGACAAAGTGTTTGTTATTTTTGGGTCGATCCGAAATTTCAAGATGGCTTCTTACAAGCTCAGAAATGTACCTTAATAAAATAAGATAAATGTATCAGGTTTGCAAAGATGAAAAATGGAGAACAATAGGCCCCAGGCCTTAACGGTCATCTGACTATTAGTACACATACAACCCAAGTTCCGTTCAAGATGTTTAGCCAGCCATTGATTGAAGGTGGCAAGAGTAATTCATTTGATAAAATCTTGTAGCCCTTTATCCAGCATTCCCGCTGCGGCCCACAAATCTTGAAATAAGTTGTTTAAAGATTTTAGCCCTCCCTTAGTTTATTCACCAAGAAATTGTTATAAAAGAATTTTAGCCTATTTGACCCCTGTGACCTTGAATGAAGGTTAAGGTCATTTATTTGAACCAACTTGGTAGCCTTTCATCCCAGCATCCTACGGGCCCAATGTCAGTACCCTGGGCCTTCTGGTTCTTGAGAAGAAGCCATTTAAAGATTTTAGCCTATTTTACCCCCATGACCTTGAATGAAGGTCAAGGTAATTTATTTGAACAAACTTGGTAGCCCTTTATCCCAGCATACCACAGACCTAATATCAGGTATCTAGGCCTCTTAGTTATTCACAAGAAGTTGTTTAAAGGATTTTAGCCTATTTGACCCCTGTGATCTTGAATGAAGGTCAAGGTCATTTATTTGAACAAACTTGGTAGCCCTTCATCCCAGCATCCTACAGACCCAATATCAATACCCTGGGCCTTCTGGTTCTTGAGAAGAAGTCGTTTAAAGATTTAAGCCTTTTTGACCCCTGTGACCTTGAATGAAGGTCAAGGTCATTCATTTGAACAAACTTGGTAGCCCTCCATCCCAGCAACCTACAGGCCAAATATGAGTACCCTTGGCCTTCCGGTTATTGAGAAGAAGTTGTTTGAATGAAAAGTTTATGCACGGCGGACAGCAGACGGGGCACGGTGCACGACGACGAATGGTGCATGATGACAATAGGTCATCCTGACCCTTGGGTCAGATAACCTAAAAAACAACAGCATTTTTGAAGCTAATGGACATGGAGTTTACGCAGAAAGTGAGCTCACTATATCTTTCTACACTTAAACACAAAAGAAATTGGCAACACTACCGATGACATCTGATGTAATTTTCTTGATTAATTCAAAGCAAACATTTTTTAGCTCACCTGGTCCGAAGGACCGAGGTGAGCTTATGGGATACCGCGGCGTCCGTCATCCGTCAACAATCGACTTCTTCTCCATAACCGTTGGTCGGATTTCAACAAAATTTGACTGGTAGTATCCTTATGGGCTACTAAATGAAAATTGTACAAATGATGGGGCTGACCCCCTGGGCGCCTGATGGGCGGGGTCAAAAGGGGTCAATTTGGCTATTTCCATATACATGACTTCTTCTCTGAAACCAAGCATGGGATAGCACTTATAATGCAATGGTAGCATTCTTATAGGTCGTGGATTCAAAATTGTACAA
>SAYR01008610.1:1274433-1334940 GCA_004382745.1 Argopecten irradians irradians | reverse complement strand
GATTCAAAATTGTACAAATGATGGGGCTGACCCCCCGGGGGCCTGAAGGGTGGGGTCAAAAGTGGTCAATTTGGCTATTTCCATATAAATGACTTCTTCTCTGTAACTAAGCATGGGATAGCACCCATAATGCAATGGTAGCATCCTAATAGGGTGGGTATTCCAAATTGTGCAAATGATAGGACTGACCCCCACGGGGGCCTGAGGGGCGTGGTCAAAAGTGGTCAATTTCCATATAAAGGACTTCTTCTCTGCAACTTAACATGGGATTACGCTCATAATGCAATGGTTACATCATTATAGAGTTTGGATTCAAAATTTTGGAAATGATGGGGCTGACCCCCCGGGGGCCTGAAGGGTGGGGTCAAAAGGGGTCAATTTAGCTATTCTCTGCAACTAAGCAGGAAGAGCTCTCACAATGCAATGGTAGCATCGTTATAGGGTTGGAATTTGAAATTGTACAAATGATAGGGCTGACCCCCGGGGCCTTAAACGGCAATAGATGCGGGGTCAAAAAGGTCAATTAGGCTACTATTTTCATATAAATTACTTTGTCTCTGAACCTATGTATTGGATAGCATATTTGTATGGTATCAATAGCATCATTGTATGGTTGTGATTCAAAATCAAACTTTGGGAGTCAATTTTGCTAATTTTTCTAATTGTCAGAGTCTTTGTGATAATTACTAAAAAAAAAACAGGTGAGCGATACAGGCCCTCTGGGCCTCTTGTTTTTTGTTGAAAAAAGCTACCAAATGAGAAAAAAGAAGATGCAGCCACTTTCCAGTCCTTGGCAAAATTCAGAATATCCCACATCATTACCTTTGTCTGGCGAAATAGGGGGAATAAAAATTGAAGAATACTCAAATAAATCTGAAAAAATCTGAAGGAAACCAGACATTTTTGGGATGGTCTCTACTGTGGAACAAAAGCTGAGCAAAAGGAGTAAAAGAAACAAAGTTACTGGTGCAAGTTATTTCCTGGCAATTGATTCTTTTCTTACTATAATATGACTTTTAATAAGTAAAAATGGTATATAGAACTAGCTTCAAAGTGGTTAACGTAAAATATACAATATCTATTACATGGACTACATCACAGGCAATACATATTACAACTATTATTGTAATATCATAGTCAGCTTATCAGAGATATACTGCAATGAAAAACTAGAATGACACCCATAAAGCTCAAATTGTACAATAATATACAAATATAGCATTTTGATGGGGTTGATGCATGGTTATATAGACCAAAGAAAAAATAACCAAGGACGAAGGGTTAAAACGACTAAAATTAAAAAAAAAAATCTTCTGCGTTCACAAGTTTAATGGAAGCAAATACTTTTCATAGACCATTACATGACCATAGCTGTTAATAGGACGTTAATAAATCAAACAAACAAACAAACAAACAATCATAGACTAAAAAGTCAAATTTATAAAATCACTGACCATCTTCAAGGGCCAGTATATAGTGTTTAATTTGTTTCATTATGTACTCAAACTCAGGTAACCGTTAAGGCCAATGGGCCTCTTGTTTAGAATTCGGTGTATCTTGGTGTAGATAGATACTACTGATATCATACAATATTGGAGAAAATATAAAGGTGCACATTCCACTTAAGTAATGATATTTTTAGCTATACCTACGATATATTATACATTCATATCCCCATATTGGCCCGGGGTTAATATAACTAAAATTTCAAAATTCCCAGTTCATAGATGTGATGAAATCATTTAAACCCACTGACGGATTTGCAAGTATCCTACCAAAAAATAATAACCACCAGGAAGGCACCGGATTAATTAAATTGAACGTACAAAAAACCGCAAAAAGGCTCTATTAGGGTTAATTATAATAAGCGGTATACGGAGACGTATTGGAAGGTGAGCGACCATTATGTTTGTTTGATTTATTAACGTCCTATTAACAGCTATGGTCATGTAAGGACGGCCTCCCATGTATGCGGTGTGTTGCGTGTATGTTGTGCGAGGTGAATGTACTGGGAGACTGCGGTATGTTCGTGTTGTGTCTTCTGGTATAGTGGAACTGTTGCCCTTTTTATAGTGCTATATCACTGAAGCATGCCGCCGAAGACACCAAGCAACACACCCCATTAATGATTAAAAACCATGCCATATTTTCTATTTCATTTATTGTAATTATATGTTATATGCCACATAGCAATTTTCTCCACTTCTGATCTCGTAATATTAATCGGCCGCTGTGCAATGTAACACAATATAACGTTAACCTTGTAACACTACCGATATTCAGGTACGTCATAATTCACACTGTGACACAGGTAAAATATACACGACAGCCATGCAATGACTGCGTTTTTGGTTGAACGGGTAGCCTTCCACAGAGAATGATATGTTAACACACTAGGAAGTGTTATAGTTCTGTGTATTTTAAATTCAATATTCAAAATACGAAAATAGAAAATATGATGAAATGTTAGAATGATAGACGCTCCCTTTCTATTAATATCCGTATCCGTGCACGTGTATCGCTTATTGTAAGTATCCCTTTCGATAAGGATGTATACAGCAAGGTTGCATAGTAAACAAGACGACCACATCTGATTATTTGTAACAGTTTGTTACTTGTTTATTTGCATACACAGTAACACCACCGACATGGTGGATAATAATTATGATGATAACGCGGACATGTTTGTTTACCTTCGTGGACAAACATCCTGTGATAACCGTTTCCTAGTTCTAATGATTTTGGATAGAACACGTGAGCTATGAAAATAATAAAGAGCCACTGTATCAAAAGGGATTGGACTTCTTTTAAGTAGGACTAGCATTCACTAAAAAAATAATGTTTTCTTTGAAGCAATATTTTTGCATATGCGATTTAGAGGGATTTCTTTTTTAGTCAACTCATTACACATGTGAAAGCTCTCCTTAAATGTCAACCTGGCTCTGAATAGGACAATGCAATTTCATAGTGATCAACTGAAAAATGTTCGTTGGTTTACCAAACTATTCATGTTATATAAGCGAAAGTAATCGAAAATAATTGTAGGTGTAAAGTAATCAATGGAAATCGATTTCAAGTCAAAAGAAATACTGTTTTCATTGAAGCATATGCCCGTTCACAGGGATGCCTTTTTAGTCAACAACGTTACGCACGTGGAGAACCCGTCTTTATATGATCGTAGAAGGACGTTAGTCTAATAAACTAAACCATACCAGGTTTGTGTTCGCTCTGTTGTTAGCGGCCATACAACCCGAACACTAGGCGGATGCGCTGATGATCGATCCAGTCCATTCTCTACAGAAGTAAAAACTCCATTTTTAAAACAGTTTGTTAGGACAGGACTAGACGATAAAATAAAAACAAACGACGACGTGGATGTATAATTGTCGCATACAAGGTCGTTTGCTTATTATGTCCTTAGAATGAGAGCTGATATTTTATCACTCTAGTGAAAATTAAGATTAATAACGAATAATTAATAATCAATCCGGGGGAATCAAGCACGGTATTTCAATAAATTATAACGTAATTATCACTTCTCAATGTAATTATTGTCGGATGGTTTATGCAAACCACATACATGGCAGGCCGTCCTTACATGACCCTGGCTGTTAATAGGACGTTAAATGAATCAGACTAACAAACAAGCGATTAATAAGCAGGTTCATGTAAGGACAGGTAGGGAAAAACAACGACAAGTTGTCAGTACCGTTCAACAGTTAAGTCCTATTAACAGCCAGGGTCATGCAATGACGACCTTCCACGTAAGCGGTTTGTAGCGTGTATGTAACTTGCGCGGTGCATGTTTAAGGAGACTACAGCATATTGGTGTTGTGATGTATAGTGGAACTTTGACCCTTTTATAGTAATATCATTGAAATATAATGCCGAAGACACTAAGCATCACATCCCACTCAGGTGAACCAATCGTCCTACCACTTGTATGTGCAGCGCTAAGTAGGAGTAGAAACTACCACTGATAGATTTTGGTGTGTCGCGGCCAGCGTACAGAACCCAGAGCCTACATCACAGGGGAGAACGCTCAACAAAAAGGCAGAAGAAATGAAAATGGTGTCAAGGGAGACGTTAGCAGGAAAGAATAGATAATATCCTAAATTTAGTCGTTTTTCACGATCATGCAATGGGAGCCTACCGCACTGGCGTTTAAGAGTTAAGAAAATGTCACATGTACTCATATCGGTGGGGGAGGATGTGGAGGGGTTTGTTGTGTTTGCAGTTAGTAAGTTGGTGTCACAACTGGTATAACACGTCTAAAATTGGCAAGTGCTACCAGGGGTAATGTATCACAGATATATAGTGTCGCCATGGGGACAAGCAAAGACCCTGGGAGATAATCCAGAGGAAAGGGTGGGCGTGCTATACAACATCAAAAAGCATGTGTTAAATATGAAATGCATATCTCAATTACCATACTGAAGTTTGATCTCTTATAGAAGACCAATGAACCCTTACATGACCCAAAGGGTCAGGATGACCTATAGTCGTCATGTTTCGTCCGTCGTCGTCCGCAGCGCGCTGTGCATTAACTTTTCATATTTTAAACTTCTTCTCAAGTTCTGCCAGTGCAATTTAGCTCAAAATTGCATGAAATGATTCTGGCATAGTCCCGACCAAGTGTTGTATTTTTCGGGTCGATCCAAATTTTGAGATGGCCGCCACCTTGAAAACACGTTTTGAAGTTCTCAAGTTCTACCAATGTACTACCAAAACTTTCATGAAATGATTTACATATCTCAACAAAGTGTTATTTTTTCAGGTCGATCCGAAATCCAAGATAGCCGTCACTGCCGCCATTTTGAAAACACATTTTGAACTTCTTCTCAAGTTCTACCAATGCGATTTTGCTGAAACTTGCATGAAATGATCCTGACATAATCCTGACTAAGTGTTAATACTTTTCGGATCGAACCGAAATACAAGATGGCCGCCACAGCCGTTCTACTGGTGAGATTTGGCTGGAATTTGCATGAAATGATCCAGACATGTTCCCGACAAAGTTTTGTTATTTTTCGGGTCGATCCAAAATTCAAAATGGCTTCTACAGCCGCCATCTTTAGATGAAAACACATTTTGAACTTCTTTTCAAGTTTTACAGGTGCGATTTGGCTGAAACTTCAATGAAATGATCCTGACATTATCCCAACCAAGTGTTGTTATTTTTCGAGTCGATTCGAAATCCAAGATGACCGCCTGACACTGTCCAATTCATGTGTTTTTTTCCGGTTTGATCAGAAATCCAAGATGGCCGCCACAGTTGCCATTTTGAAAACACATTTTGAACTTCTCAATTTCTACCGGTGCGAGTTGGCTGAAACGTGCATGAAATGATCCAGACATGGTCCCGACAAAGTGTTGTTATTTTTTGGGTCGATCCGAAATTCAAGATGGCTTCTACAGCTCAGGAAATGTACCTTTATAAAATAAGATAAATGTATCAGGTTGCAAGATGAAAATGGAGAACAATAGGCCCATGGGCCTTAACGGTCATCTGACTATTAGTACAATACAACATAGTCGTTTAAAGATTTTAGCCTTGATTGAAGGTCAAGGTAATTCATTTGAACAAACTTGGTAGCCCTTTATCCCAGCATGCTGGGTCTTGAAAATAAGTTGTTTAAAGATTTTAGCCTCTTAGTTATTCACAAGAAATTGTTTAAAGAATTTTAGCCTATTTGACCCCTGTGATCTTGAATGAAGGTCAAGGCCATTTACTTGAACAAACTTGGTAGCCCTTCATCCCAGCATCCTACAGGCCCAATATCAATACCCTGGGCCTTCTGGTTCTTGAGGTTCTTGAGAAGAAGTCCTTTAAAGATGTTAACCTATTTGACCCCTGTGACCTTGAATGAAGATCAAGGTCATTCATTGGAACAAACTTGGAAGCCCTTCATCCCAGCATGCCACAGGCCCAATATCAGGTCTCTAAACCTCTTCATTATTCACAAGATGTTGTTTAAATGGTTATAGCCTATTTGACCCCTGTGACTTTGAATGAAGGTCAAGGTCATTTATTTGAACCAACTTGGTAGCCTTTCATCCCAGCATCCTACGGGCCCAATGTCAGTACCCTGGGCCTTCTGCTTCTTGAGAAGTCGTTTAAAGATTTTAGCCTTTTTTACCCCTGTGACCTTGAATGAAGGTTAAGGTCATTTATTTGAACAAACTTGGTAGCACTTTATCCCAGCATGCTACATGCCTAATATCAGTACCCTGAGCCTTCTGGTTCTTGAGAAGAAGCCATTTAAAGATTTTAGCCTATTTTACCCCCATGACCTTGAATGAAGGTCAAGGTAATTTATTTGAACAACCTTGGTAGCAATTTATCCCAGCATACCACAGACCTAATATCAGGTCTCTAGGCCTCTTAGTTATTCACAAGAAGTTGTTTAAAGGATTTTAGCCTATTTGACTCCTGTGACCTTGAATGAGAATCAAGGTCATTTATTTTAACAAACTTGGTAGCCCTTCATCCCAGCATGCCAGAGACCAAATATCAGTACCCTGGGCCTCTTAGTAATTCACAAGAAGTTGTTTAAAGAATTTTAGCCTATTTGACCCCTGTGATCTTGAATGAAGGTCAAGGTCATTTATTTGAACAAACTTGGTAGCCCTTCATCTCGGCATCCTAGAGGCCCAATATCAATACCCTGGGCCTTCTGGTTCTTGAGAAGAAGTCGTTTAAAGATTTAAGCCTTTTTGACCCATGTGACCTTGAATGAAGGTCAAGGTCATTCATTTGAACAAACTTGGTAGCCCTCCATCCCAGCAAACTACAGGCCAAATATGAGTACCCTGGGCCTTCCAGTTATTGAGAAGAAGTTGTTTGAATGAAAAGTTTATGCACGGCGGACAGCAGACGGGGCACGGCGCACGGCGTACGACGACGAATGGTGCATGATGACAATAGGTCATCCTGACCCTTTGGGTCATTATGAGTTTACGCAGAAAGGGAGCTCACTATATCTTTCTACACTTAAAACACAAAAGAAATCGGCAACACTACCGATGACATCTGATGTAGTTTTCTTGATTAATTCAAAGCAAACTTTTTTTAGCTCACCTGGTCCGAAGGACCGAGGTGAGCTTATGGGATACTGCGGCGTCCGTCAACAATCGACTTCTTCTCCATAACCGTTGGTCGGATTTCAACAAAATTTGACTGGTAGTATCCTTATGGGCTACTAAATGAAAATTGTACAAATGATGGGGCTGACCCCCTGGGGGCCTGATGGGCGGGGTCAAAAGGGGTCAATTTGGCTATTTCCATATACATGACTTCTTCTCTGAAACCAAGCATGGGATAGCACTTATAATGCAATGGTAGCATTCTTATAGGTCGTGGATTCAAAATTGTACAAATGATGGGGCTGACCCCCACGGGGCCTGAGGGGCGGGGTCAAATTGGCTATTTCCATATAAACGACTTCTCTGAAACCAAGCTTGGAATAGCACCCATAATGCAATGGTAGCATCCTTATAGGGTGGAGATTCAAAATTGTACAAATGATGGGGCTGACCCCCCGGGGGCCTGAAGGGTGGGGTCAAAAGTGGTCAATTTGGCTATTTCCATATAAATGACTTCTTCTCTGTAACTAAGCATGGGATAGCACCCATAATGCAATGGTAGCATCCTAATAGGGTGGGTATTCCAAATTGTGCAAATGATAGGACTGACCCCCACGGGGGCCTGAGGGGCGTGGTCAAAAGTGGTCAATTTCCATATAAAGGACTTCTTCTCTGCAACTTAACATGGGATTACGCTCATAATGCAATGGTTACATCATTATAGAGTTTGGATTCAAAATTTTGGAAATGATGGGGCTGACCCCCCGGGGGCCTGAAGGGTGGGGTCAAAAGGGGTCAATTTAGCTATTCTCTGCAACTAAGCAGGAAGAGCTCTCACAATGCAATGGTAGCATCGTTATAGGGTTGGAATTTGAAATTGTACAAATGATAGGGCTGACCCCCGGGGCCTTAAACGGCAATAGATGCGGGGTCAAAAAGGTCAATTAGGCTACTATTTTCATATAAATTACTTTGTCTCTGAACCTATGTATTGGATAGCATATTTGTATGGTATCAATAGCATCATTGTATGGTTGTGATTCAAAATCAAACTTTGGGAGTCAATTTTGCTAATTTTTCTAATTGTCAGAGTCTTTGTGATAATTACTAAAAAAAACAGGTGAGCGATACAGGCCCTCTGGGCCTCTTGTTTTTTGTTGAAAGAGCTACCAAATGAGAAAAAAGAAGATGCAGCCACTTTCCAGTCCTTGGCAAAATTCAGAATATCCCACATCATTACCTTTGTCTGGCGAAATAGGGGGAATAAAAATTGAAGAATACTCAAATAAATCTGAAAAAATCTGAAGGAAACCAGACATTTTAGGGATGCTCTCTACTGTGGAACAAAAGCTGAGCAAAAGGAGAAAAAGAAACAAAGTTACTGGTGCAAGTTATTTCCTGGCAATTGATTCTTTTCTTACTATAATATGACTTTTAATAAGTAAAAATGGTATCATTCAGGGAGCATTTTTAACACTCTGCCAATATAGAACTAGCTTCCAAGTGGTTAACGTAAAATATACAATATCTATTACATGGACTACATCACAGGCAATACATATTACCACTATTATTGTAATATCATAGTCAGCTTATCAGAGATATACTGCAACTAAAAACTAGAATGACACCCATAAAGCTCAAATTGTACAATAATATACATATATAGCATTTTGATGGGGTTGATGCATGGTAATATAGACCAAAGAAAAAATAACCAAGGACGAAGGGTTAAAACGACTAAAATTAAAAAAAAAAAAAAAAAAAAAAAAATCTTCTGCGTTCACAAGTTTAATGGAAGCAAATACTCTTCATAGACCATTACATGACCATAGCTGTTAATAGGACGTTAATAAATCAAACAAACAAACAATCAAAGACTAAAAAGCCAAATTTATAAAATCACTGACCATCTTCAAGGGCCAGTATATAGTGTTTAATTTGTTTCATTATGTACTCAAACTCAGGTAACCGTTAAGGCCAATGGGCCTCTTGTTTAGATATCGGTGTATCTTGGTGTAGATAGATACTACTGATATCATACAATATTGGAGAAAATATAAAGGTGCACATTCCACTTAAGTAATGATATTTTTAGCTATACCTACGATATATTATACATTCATATCCCCATATTGGCCCGGGGTTAATATAACTAAAATTTCAAAATTCCCAGTTCATAGATGTGATGAAATCATTTAAACCCACTGACGGATTTGCAAGTATCCTACCAAAAAATAATAACCACCAGGAAGGCACCGGATTAATTAAGTTGAACGTACAATGTGTAAATTTGGTGATCGCAATTCACACAAAAATGCTCTATTAGGGTTAATTATAATAAGCGGTATACGGAGACGTATTGGAAGGTGAGCGACCATTATGTTTGTTTGTTTGTTTGATTTATTAACGTTCTATTAACAGCTATGGTCATGTAAGGACGGCCTCCCATGTATGCGGTGCGAGGTGAATGTACTGGGAGACTGCGTTATGTTCGTGTTGTGTCTTCTGGTATAGTGGAACTGTTGCCCTTTTTATATTGCTATATCACTGAAGCATGCCGCCGAAGACACCAAGCAACACACCCCATTTATGATTAAAAACCATGCCATATTTTCTATTTCATTTATTGTAATTATATGTTATATGCCACATAGCAATTTTCTCCACTTCTGATCTCGTAATATTAATCGGCCGCTGTGCAATGTAACACAATATAACGTTAACCTTGTAACACTACCGATATTCAGGTACGTCATAATTCACACTGTGACACAGGTAAAATATACACGACAGCCACGCAATGACTGCGTTTTTGGCTGAACGGGTAGCCTTCCACAGAGAATGATATGTTAACACACTAAGAAGTGTTATAGTTCTGTGTATTTTAAATTCAATATTCAAAATACGAAAATAGAAAATATGATGAAATGTAAGAATGATAGACGCTCCCTTTCTATTAATATCCGTATCCGTGCACGTGTATCGCTTATTGTAAGTATCCCTATCGATAAGGATGTATACAGCAAGGTTGCATAGTATACAAGACGACCACATCTGATTATTTGTAACAGTTTGTTACTTGTTTATTTGCATACACAGTAACATCACCGACATGGTGGCGAATAATTATAATGACAACGCGGACATGTTTGTTTACCTTCGTGGACAAACATCCTGTGATAACAGTTTCCTAGTTCTAATGATTTTGGATAGAACACGTGAGCTATGAAAATAATAAAGAGCCACTGTATCAAAAGGGATTGGCTTCTTTTTAGAAGGACTAGCATTCACTAAAAAAATAATGTTTTCTTTGAAGCAATATTTTTGCATATGCGATTTAGAGGGATTTCTTTTTTAGTCAACTCGTTACACATGTTAAAGCTCTCCTTAAATGATCCTGGCTCTTAATAGGACAATGCTATTTCATAGTGATCAACTGAAAAATGTTCGTTGCTTAACCAAACTATTCATGTTATATAAGCGAAAGTAATCGAAAATAATTGTAGGTTTAAAGTAATCAATGGAAATCGATTTCAAGTCAAAAGAAATACTGTTTTCATTGAAGTTTATGCGGTTCACAGGGATGCCTTTTTAGTCAACACGTTACGCACGTGAGAACCCGTCTTTATATGATCGTAGAAGGACGTTAGTCTAATAAACTAAACCATACCAGTTTTGTGTCACTCTGTTGTAGCGGCCATACAACCCGAACACTAGCCGGATGCTCTGATGATCGATCCAGTCCATTTAGGCCGGGATCTAGGGGGGGTCTACGTGCCCCCCCCCCCCCCCCACAACTTAACGAACCAATGTTTTTCTGAAGCCTTATGACCCACTGATAACGAAATCGAGAGGTAACATTGTATAAACTGGGATGAACTTCCGGTTATGACGTCATCAAGATGGCCGCCATCTCGAATTTCACTAAAGATTGAAAAATAGTCATAACATTGACATTTTTCAACCGAAGAAGACAGATGAGGCATCAAAATGACCACAATAGAACAACAAATACATATCAGGACCATATAATCCAATATACATGTATGTAGTTACTTCTACGCAGGAAATGAAAAAAATAGGATTTTAAGCTCAAAAATGGTAATTTTTTAGCAAAGTTTTCATATTTGGCTTGACGCAGCAAAAATGTTTGCCAACAGCAAACTATTATTTCTAATCAGTTATTTGACCTCTTATCAATCAGTAAAAACGACACCAACAAAAAAACAATGTTAACATTGTATAAGCTCCGGTTATGACGTCATCAAGATGGCCGCCATCTCGAATTTCACTAACAATTGAAAAATAGTCATAACATTAACATTTTTGCAACCGAAGTAGACAAATGAGGTATCAAAATGATCATAATAGAACATCAAATTCATATCGGGACCACCTAATTCAATATATATAGTGATTTCTAGGTAGGAAATGAAAAATTCTGATTTTAAGCTCAAAAATGATAATTTTTAGCAATTTTTCATATTTGGCTTGACGCAGCAAAAATGTTTACCAACAGCAAACTATTATTCGTAAACAGTTATTTGACCTCTAATCACTCAGTAAAACAATAAAATATATAGAGATACAAAAAAAATTATTGTTATACCATCACCGGGTGGGTATAACTCCAAACCGCTGACACTACAGTTTCCTGGTGTATTACAAGTTCCTTAAATAAGTTTGACTATTGGCGAATTATAAGAAGGAAACATGAATGTAAAGTTGACAGAAAAAGGCGTTCACAAGTTTAATGAAAGCAAATACTCTTCATAGACCATTACATGACCATAGCTGTTGATAGGACGTTAATAAATCAAACAAACAAACAAACAATCATAGATTAAAAAGCCAAATTTATAAAATCACTGACCATCTTCAAGGGCCAGTATATAGTGTTTAATTTGTTTCATTATATACTCAAACTCAGGTAACCGTTAAGGCCAATGGGCCTCTTGTTTAGATATCGGTGTATCTTGGTGTAGATAGATACTACTGATATCATACAATATTGGAGAAAATATAAAGGTGCACATTCCACTTTAGTAATGATATTTTTTTAGCTATACCTACGATATATTATACATTCATATCCCCATATTGGCCCTGGCTGACTCCCCGGGGTTAATATAATTAAAATTTCAAAATTCCCAGTTCATAGATGTGATGAAATCTTATAAACCCACTGACGGATTTGCAAGTATCCTACCAAAAAATAATAACCACCAGGAAGGCACCGGATTAATTAAATTGAACGTACAAAAAACCGCAAAAAGGCTCTATTAGGGTTAATTATAATAAGCGGTATACGGAGACGTATTGGAAGGTGAGCGACCATTATGTTTGTTTGTTTGTTTGATTTATTAACGTTCTATTAACAGCTATGGTCATGTAAGGACGGCCTCCCATGTATGCGGTGCGAGGTGAATGTACTGGGAGACTGCGTTATGTTCGTGTTGTGTCTTCTGGTATAGTGGAACTGTTGCCCTTTTTATATTGCTATATCACTGAAGCATGCCGCCGAAGACACCAAGCAACACACCCCATTTATGATTAAAAACCATGCCATATTTTCTATTTCATTTATTGTAATTATATGTTATATGCCACATAACAATTTTCTCCACTTCTGATCTCGTAATAATAATCGGCCGCTGTGCAATGTAACACAATATAACGTTAACCTTGTAACACTACCGATATTCAGGTACGTCATAATTCACACTGTGACACGGGTACAATATACACGACAGCCACGCAATGACTGCGTTTTTGGCTGAACGGGTAGCCTTCCACAGAGAATGATATGTTAACACACTAAGAAGTGTTATAGTTCTGTGTATTTTAAATTCAATATTCAAAATACGAAAATAGAAAATATGATGAAATGTAAGAATGATAGACGCTCCCTTTCTATTAATATCCGTATCCGTGCACGTGTATCACTTATTGTAAGTATCCCTATCGATAAGGATGTATACAGCATAGTAAACAAGACGACCACATCTGATTATTTGTAACAGTTTGTTACTTGTTTATTTGCATACACAGTAGCACCACCGACATGGTGGCGAATAATTATAATGACAACGCGGACATGTTTGTTTACCTTCGTGGACAAACATCCTGTGATAACAGTTTCCTAGTTCTAATGATTTTGGATAGAACACGTGAGCTATGAAATTAATAAAGAGCCACTGTATCAAAAGGGATTTGACTTCTTTTAAGTAGGACTAGCATTCACTAAAAAAAATAATGTTTTCTTTGAAGCAATATTTTTGCATATGCGATTTAGAGGGATTTCTTTTTTAGTCAACTCGTTACACATGTGAAAGCTCTCCTTAAATGATCCTGGCTCTTAATAGGACAATGCAATTTCATAGTGATCAACTGAGAAATGTTCGTTGCTTAACCAAACTATTCATGTTATATAAGCGAAAGTAATCGAAAATAATTATAGGTGTAAAGTAATCAATGGAAATCGATTTCAAGTAAAAAAAAATACTGTTTTCATTGAAGTTTATGCGGTTCACAGGGATGCCTTTTTAGTCAACACGTTACGCACGTGAGGACCCGTCTTTATATGATCGTAGAAGGACGTTAGTCTAATAAACTAAACCATACCAGTTTTGTGTCACTCTGTTGTAGCGGCCATACAACCCGAACACTAGGCGGAGGCGCTGATGATCGATCCAGTCCATTCTCTACAGAAGTAAAAACTCCATTTTTACAGTTTGTAGGACAGGACTAGACGATAAAATAAAAATAAACGACGACGTGGATGTATAATTGTCGCATACAAGGTCGTTTGCTTATTATGTCCTTAGAATGAGAGCTGATATTTTAGGTTTATCACTAGTGAAGATTAAAATAACGATATTCATCAATCCGGGGGAATCAAGCACGGCATTTCTATAAATTATAACGTAATTATCACTTCTCAATGTAATTATTGTCGGATGGTTTATGTAGAGTTATTTGTTGTGCAATTGGCTTAAATGGCTATGTCTAGCTCGATGTGTACATTGTTTATTTGTTTGATTGTTTTAACGTCCTATTAACAGCAAGAGTCGTGTAAGGACGGCCTCTCATGTATGCAGTGTGTAGCGTGTGTGTTGTGCGAGGTGCGTGTTTAGGGAGACTGCGGTATTTTCGTGTTGTGTCTTCTTGTATATTGGTACTTTTATTCTTTTTATAGTGCTATATCACTGAAGCAATTCGCCATAGACACCAAGCAACACACCCTACCCGGTCACATTATACTGACAACGGGCGAACCAGTCGTCTTACTCCCTGAATGCTGAGCGCTTAGCAGGGGCAGAAACTAACACTTTTATAGTCTTTGATGTGTCTCGGCCAGGGGACAGAACCCAGAGCCTACCTCACATGGCGAGCGCTCAACAAAAGGCCAAAAGTGAGGCGATGCCAAGGGAGTCATTAGGAAAGATAAAGTCAGTTAGGAAAGAGAGAAAAGATAAGATCCTAATAAAAACAAATCAATGTTTAACGTACGATTAACGGGAATATATCGCAGTCTCCTAAAACACGCACCATGTACTTCATACACACAACAAACCACATACATGGAAGGCCGTCCTTACATGACCCTGGCTGTTA
Organism: Argopecten irradians irradians; assembly: GCA_004382745.1. Lineage (NCBI taxonomy): Eukaryota > Metazoa > Mollusca > Bivalvia > Pectinida > Pectinidae > Argopecten > Argopecten irradians. The sequence continues at coordinate 1,320,234 of SAYR01008610.1, read as the reverse complement.
ATAGGACGTTAAATGAATCAGGCTAACAAACAAGCGATTAATAAGCAGGTTCATGTAAGGACAGTTAGGGAAAACAACGAAAAGTTGTCTGTACTGTTCAACAGTTAAGTCCTATTAACAGCCAGGGTCATGCAATGACGACCTTCTACGTAAGCGGTTTGTAGCGTGTATGTAACTTGCGCGGTGCATGTTTAAGGAGACTGCTGCATATTAGTGTTGTGATGTATAGTGGAACTTTACTCTTTTTATAGTAATATCATTGAAACATAATGCCGAAGACACTAAGCAACACACCCCATCCGGGCGAACCAATCGTCCTACCCCCTGTATGCGGAGCGCTAAGCAGGAGTAGAAACTACCACTGATAGATTTTGGTGTGTACGGCCAGCGTACAGAACCCATAGCCTACATCACAGGGGAGAACGCTCAACAAAAAGGCAAAAGAAGTGAAAGTGGTGTCAAGGGAGACGTTAGCAAGAAAGAATAGATAATATCCTAAATTTAGTCGTTTTTCACGACCATGCAATAGGAGCCTACCGCCCTGGCGTTTAAGAGTTAAGAAAATGTCACGTGTACACACATCGGTGGGGGAGGATGGGGAGGGGTTTGTTGTGCTTGCAGTTAGTAAGTTGGTGTCACAACTGGTATAACACGTCTAAAATTGGCAAGTGCTACCAGGGGTAATGTATCACAGATATATAGTGTCGCCATGGGGACAAGCAAAACCCTGGGAGATAATCCAGATGAAAGGTTGGGCGTGCTATACAACATCACAGTTATATTTCGTGTGTGTCCACAATTTCACGAGATTTTACCTTGTACTATATAGTACTAAATTTAGTATGGTAAGGATTGGCAATAGTTATACCAAGTTATAGCAATTTGGGTAAAAAGAACCATGACATAAAGGGAGCCGAGTAAACTAGGTTTTTTAATGTCTTGTATTAATGGAGTTTTACTAAATTTGTGCAGCGAGGGTATTAGTCGTTCTCTCTGGCGGCAATTCTAGTTGAAACTATGTAGAAAGCTTTAAAAGAGTTACATTTCTTTGTTTTGCCCTCTTTAATTTCTTGCTTTCAATGTGATATTACAGCTCTATTGCCTGTAGTAATAAATCTAATCACGCCTAATTTATTTATGGGTGTGGGCATATCATGGAGACGTACCCTGCATATAGGACGTTAGAATTGTACATATTGCCCCTATTGAATGAATTGAAAGATTGGATGTTATCTTTGCTCTTCTTCCTTTTTAATTGTCTTTTTCCTAACATTTCTCTTAAGACCGCCTCAAATTTTGCCTTTCAGTGAGCGCTCGCCCGTGTAGGTAAACTCCGGGTTCTCTGTCCTCTGGCCGAGACAAACCAAAGTCTATAAAATGGTACTTTCTGCTCCTGCCTAGCGATCAGCATTAAGAGTGTGGGGTCAGTGAAAAAAACGTCCTTACAATGTACTACTTATATGATACCATATCATTTTATTCACGATCGAGGTCAATAAGATAAAATCTATATAACGTATCATACTAAAACTATTCTGATGGGTCACGAAGGTATTCACCCATGGGCTGTGATTACTAGATGTATTTATATAGCTGACAGGAGGTATTTCCCAAATAAGGTAAAAAATGTGATGCAATTGAACTTGACCTATTGCCGCAATCCAATATAATGAGGTTGTTTCTTTTAACATTTTAATTTTCGATTGATAAAAGATAACACGGTTTTACTTTCCTTGATCATGCGTCCTTTCACAAGCTCGAGGCAGTGTCTTGGTTGTATGTTTAATATTCTAATAAAATAGAGACTGATCTTAGTCATATATACACTGTGTATGTATATTGATTATACTAAACATAATATCATTCAAGCTTAAAACATAATTTGTAAAAAGCACTTTGAATTTCATGATTGGAATACGATTGCTCACGTATTGTAACTACATTTGAAATCAGAGAATATAAAAGATCAATTGTAAAACTCCCAATGTAATAGCCTAAAAAACATACTCAATTCAATATAACTCTTTAATTTGTTTCTACTTTAACCTTTCATACCAAGTAAAATCAAATCAATTCTGAATTTCGAATTGGGATTAAACAATTATAATTTGGAAAAATACAATAAAGATGCACATATTTTGTTTACGGTATTTTTTCTGTGATCTTAATGATGTAGGAAAACCACCACAGACATGCTGCAGCCCCCCTTAATACGCACGCACAACACACTGTATCAACGGGAGGCCATTCTTATATTGCCTTGATTATTAATAGCACGTTAATAATAACCAACCGACCACGTAGACGGATATATCAAAGATGTTTATAACTATGAATGCTATTTTTCTTTTGATTACTTGAATTTTTGTTATTGAATGATAACCAGAATAATAGGATGGTTTATTCTATATACTTCAGTCATCTGTCAGACACAGGCTACCAAAAAGAAAGCGCCACAAGATCAGTACATCATCAAAAGGTACAATGAAAATATTCATGCAATCCCCCATCATATTTATTGAGTATTTGTATTGCGATTGATTTTGTATAAATGATTAACATAGACATATTTTGTTAAATAATAGTGCATCCGTTAGCAGTCGAGACCTGGGAATTGGATGAGATACACACAAAATTCGATTTTGCGATTAGAATTCCTTGGCTAGCTACCTCATGATCATTGGTTAAACAATGTAACGTTACAATAAGATCTGGAATGACATAATAACTTCATATCATAACTTCTTAAGGCTTATGTAGTTATCAAATGAGGGTTTCGTGATGATTGTAAAGTCGTCTCGTATTACTGCGTGTCTTCGTATGTAGCACAGCTTAGGTGTTGTATGATCTTTGTCCACTGTGTCCCTATGGTATACAAGTTCCAACTCTATCTGATGAAAAATACCGCCAAAGGCAACTGACCTAACACACGCTGGACACGACATCCTCTATCAAGGTATAGTCCGTATGTCAGGGGATTTCTAGTCACGACTGACGCATCTGAATAGCATGGTTAGTTACAACCACTTATAAGACAATATTTTTGTTTGTTTGTTTGTTTGATTTATTAACGTCCTATTAACAGCTATGGTCATGTAAGGACGGCCTCCCATGTATGCGGTGTGTTGCGTGTATGTTGTGCGAGGTGAGTGTACTTTGAGACTGCGGTATGTTCGTGTTGTGTCTTCTTGTATAGTGGAACTGTTGCCCTTTTTATAGTGCTATATCACTGAAGCATGCCGCCGAAGACACCAAAGCAACATACCCCACCCGGTCACATTATACTGACAACGGGCAAACCAGTCGTCCCACTCCCAGTATGCTGAACGCTAAGCAGGAGCAGAAACTACCACTTTTATAGACTTTGGTGTGTCTCGGCCAGGGGACAGAACCCAGAGCCTTCCTCACAGTATTTACATTTTAAAACTTGTTTTTTGTTAAAAGAACAATTCGTTGGGGTTTGTTTGCTTTAGTCTGGTTGTCTTAATTTAATATATTATCAATAAGGGCCATTAAATGAAGTACCATATTGTGAAGGTGAAGGAATATATTAGTTTCACGGACAAAAAACTACGAACTAGCAATTGTTCAACGTGGGTTTCGAACTCGTGATGCAGAGGTAAAAAGCTTGTGGTTATAAGCAGAAACACTGTTGTAGTGACAAAACGTTCCGGATGATGGTGACAAGGTTCATATCGCACTAGTCATCGCAACATCACACACATTTTCATTTGTTGTGTAACAATACCATTACATAATCATACTTTTAAAAATGAAGAAAATATTTAGAAATTATCACGACCTGGATATATTCGTATATATTTCATAGTTTATGACATTTTAATATTAATATAAATCTATCGCGTGATATCCAGTGATTTCGTCCGTGTAATATTTCTGCATATGTCACTACTGTCATATGGTATGGAGCGATTTTTATTGGCTGTTCCGAACAGGAAAACGGCGGGACAAAATGGAGGCCTCTGCTTGATTTTCACGATATCTTTTGACGAGATATTTTGAAATGAAGGTTGTTGTTAGTATCTTTGACTAAATCTTCATGAAATTAATTTAGTCAGACTCGAAAAAACGACATAAAGATAATTAATTAATAAACCCAACCAAACCAAAACAACAAAAAAATAAAAAAGTCCCTAGACTCGTTTCATAAAATCTTATATGAAATGAATACCATATTAATATACTCCACTAGCTGTTTAATATTTATTACCGTCTGGGTACGTGAGCGACCTCTGTATCGAGACAACTATAACTGAATGTCATGTCTGGGTTGTCTATGTACTTCTGATCAGTGTAATTCGTTTGTATTAAACAAGATTGGTTAACCTTCAACGTTGACAATCGTTCTTGGGTCACAGTGAATCATCCATCTCGGCAACATGTTTTTCTTATAATTTCAATACTTCTGACAGTATGAATTTCGAAGCTCTTTTTTGTTAAACAGTTTTATTGTAATATAAACCATGTTCTAAGTAATCAAAGATAGCACAATAAAATTCACTCAACGCCTTTGTAATACAGTTGAAAAACAACAAATTTACTGAAGTATTTCAATTGATGATCTTTAATCTTTAGGTTACTGACAAGATAAAATCAAAAAGAATATGGTCAAGCTGACTGGTTTAAGTAGGTAAATTAAATGTAAATATTCGCCGAATCATCCGAATGACCACACAAATTGTACTTAAAGCCTGCTGATGATACTGTCGATACCTACAGATCAAAAGAAACATTATCATATAACAGCCCCAGGACTAAAACAGACCGCGTAAAGGAAACCCTGTGGAGTATTTTAGGCAGATGTGACAGATTGTTATCTCTGAGCAGAACAAACAATTAGTAAATAACATACATCTACAGACTAGTTATCCCTCTTTGAGAAACTGATATTCCGATCGATAGGGTTTTCCGTTATATAGATAACCACCACCATTCCCGCCAGTTCTACATGGTTTGGTCTCTGGACACTGTGATCAGAACGCTGTTTCATGACATTCCCTGGATAGCATTGTACCTTTCTTGGAAAGCTGGACCTGCACGTACAGGTTATAAAGGTAGGCGTTTTGTTTATTGCGTTGTTTGTTGCTGTATTTTAAACCTCTTCTAATCTTTGTAACATACTGTTTCATATTTCTCTTCAATGTAGACTGTAAACCACTGTTTTCAGGACCGGGGTGGCCGAGTGGTTAAAAAGTCTTGCCTTATTTCCACAAACACTCTGACTCTTGCTTGCGAGTTCGAATCCCATGAGGGGACAGTTGCAGGGTACTGACCGCTGGTCGATAGTTTTTTCCGGGTACTCGGGTTTTCCTCTACCAATAAACCTGGCACCTCCTTACATGACTCTGGCTGTTAATAGGACGGTAAACTAATAAAACAAAAGCTTTGTTTTTACCAGATACAATTTTATGTTTAATTCCGCATGGGAACTCAAACGCAAATTCAAAAATTTGTTTAAAACTCACAAATGAATACACGATTATCAGTAAGAGTCCTTGTCCAGGAATTTAGGTATACGCAAAGATATTGATAATAATGAAGACGGAATATTATATACGCGAAAAAACAGTGGTTAAATGTCGTTGTATTAAAGTTATACGTGCCGAAACTAGAAGAAAATTTCGGCATGATATTTTTTTTCTCAGTAATGAATAACGCCATGTTTGATGAAAAAAAGCTGTGAAAAGCATTGAAATGGATAGACAAACATTTGTTATCACTTATAAACATTTGGTATATACATATACTTCAAATGGAAACACAAATGCAGAAATCACTTTACAATAACCAAACACACTGTTAAAATGTAAAATGAAATTGTAGACCACAACAACTTGGATTCATGGTCTGACCAAATATACTAATTTCATTGCGCTGTAGATGTAAATATAATGATTTTTAGCAGTACTGCCAAACATCATATTTAGCTCTTACTTATAAATGTAAAATCAAAACCTATGAATAACAAGTATTGTTATTCTCAAAATACCTTTTGACCGTGAACGAAATATAACTTTAAGCATTCGCGAAGGGAAAAGAAATATATCAAAACAATTGCTAAAAAGATTTTTATATAGGAACTATTATATCGAGTGGGTATAAGTTGCTTGGTGTCTTCGGCGGCATGCTCCAGTGATATATCACTAAAAAAGGGCAAATGTTCCACTATACAAGAAGACACAACATGAATATACCGCAGTCTCCCGAAACACGCACCTCGCACACCATACACGCAACACACCGCATACATGGGAGGCCGTCCTTACATGACCATAGCTGTTAATAGGACGTTAATTAATCAAACAAACAAAAAAAATGTATAAGTCGTCTTTTGAAGTGCTATTCACTTTCCATATAATTGATTCCACGATTACCTAATGACCTGACGCTATCGTTATTGAGCAAATGATTCGTAAACGCAAATACTTATTTTGATAAAAGGACGTAGTTGGATGAAAAAATACCATTGTCAGGTAACACGGCTCGACAATCACATACATCATGCCGGTAAATATGATAAATCTGTTTTCTGTGCTAAAAATGCTTAAAATTATTAGCATATGATATTTACACGTCTAGATAACAACACTTTTACTGGATCCATAGAGGTCTGAAAACAGATTTATTAATATTCCGTATTCCTGAATGGAATGGAAAGTCACTTTACTTCCGTTTGTTATATAAAATGATCCGTAAATTGTCAAATCATCAATCGCCATCCATTATTTACCTCTGTTTGCTCAGTAGAACTTTCCGTAAAAATTATTAGCTAATCAATTTTCCCACACAATAATAGAAAAAACACTGGTATCCCACAGCGGTAAAGATATGAACGTTTATAAGGAACAATTTCGTTCCCTTTTCTTTATAAAAGATGTGAAGCAAAAATGTACAAGTCTCTAATGCAAAAAGAATCATATCAGAATTATTGTATTTCAAGTCCATTTCGTATTTTAATTTCATGATGAAATACTACAAAACGTCGAATTCTTGTTCTGTGGCGTAATTAAAGAGTCCACGGATCGCATTTTGTTAAAATTACCGTGTTTGTATTTAACCATTCCTAATTGCTGTTATAAAATGTCATTAAGTGTCATTGGATAGTTGGTTTTCTAATCAACTGCATAATTTTCTAATTTTGCCACATCTCATTAATGTATGTTACGTGTCTAATTTACACACTTGCTAGGAAAGCCATGTAATGCGTAATACTGAAGTCGCATTAATTTCCGAAGTGTGAAATGTTTAAGCAAATATGTAGGATGCAAAATATTTGTGATAAACAAGAGGTTGAGGGTTACATTTTTTCTGGCCCTAACGTAGAAATAATCCCAAATATTTCTAACAGATCATACTGTTATCAAATATGATAGAATTAACCTATCAACACTGAAGATCAGTATTGCTAAGGATGGTCACTCGCCTACCTATATATCTCTTGCGCTTTCATTCCCGATTCTGCATTCTTACTGCCGAATCAGTTACTATGCCAGGTTGATATCAAATATTGATTTTGATGGCAGGTAGAGCGTTAGAATTGTAACTGCTGCCCCTATTGCATGATCGTAAAAGGCGATTAAATTTAGGATATTATCTTTTCCATTCTTCCTAACTGATTTTAATCCTTCCTAACGTCTCTCGTGACACCGCCTTACTTTTGGCCTTTTGTGGAGCGCTCGCCCCTGTGAGGTTTGTTTGTTTGTTTGTTTGATTAATTAACGTCCTATTAACAGCTATGGTCATGTAAGAACGGCCTCCCATGTATGCGGTGTGTTGTGTGTACATGTATATTGTGCGAGGTGCGTGTTTCGGGAGACTGCGGTATAATCATGTAGTGTCTTCTTGTATAGTGGAACTTTTGCCCTTTTTATAGTGCTATATCACTGGAGCATGCCGCCGAAGACACCAAGCAACACATCCCACCCGGTCACATTAAACTGACAACGGGCTAACCAGTCGTCCCACTCCCTTTTTGCTGAGCGCTAAGCAGGAGCAGAAACTACCACTTTTATAGACTTTGGTGTGTCTCGGCCAGGGGACAGAACCCAGAGCCTTCCTCACAGGGGCGAACGCTCAACTCAAGGCCAAAAATGAGGCAATGCCAAGGGAGGCATTAGGAAGGATAAAGTCAGTTAGGAAGAATAGAAAAGATAAGATCCTAAATTTAGTCGCCTTTTACGATCATGCAATAGGGGCAGCAGGTACAATTCTAACGCCCTACCTGAGGTAGACCGGGTTCTGTCCCCTGGCCGAGACACACCAAAGACTACAAAATTGGTAGTTTCTGCTCCTGCTTAGCTCTCAGCAGGCAGGGTGTAACACGACTGGTTCGCCCGTTGTCAGTATAATGTGACTGGGTGGGGTGTGTTGTTTGGTGTCTTCGGCGGTATGCTTCAGTGATATAGCACTATAAAAAAGGCAACAGATCCACTATACAAGAAGACACAAAACGAACATACTGCAGTCTGCCAAAACACGCTCCTCGCACTACACACCACATACATGGCAGGCCGTCCTTACATTACCCTGGCTGTTAATAGGACGTTAATTAATCAAACAAACAAATAACCTTTATGATAGCGTATGACATGGACATACCTATATCGTTTGCTAACTGTTTTTTCCCCTTGAAAATATGCGGTTTGCTAAATAGAAAACATGATGGACACTCCTGTTACCCATGATGTCGAATCGCACATGATACCTGATATATTTGCGAATATATTTTTACTTTCTTTTTTTGATTACTTTTAAAACTTTTTCTGTTGACACCACATTTGACTTTAAGATAACGATTGCTCTGACTGATGTTTAAATATGCTCCACCGCCGACAGACCAAAAATAATATTCATCATTTGAACAATAATTGGTGTTTAATCGTGTATATGATAGTCTAATTAACACAAAAAATAATATAAAATAATTTATTTTGCCTTTGGTACATGCTCATTCATTTCTTATAGGATATAGTGGTACGGATTTTTTTCGGGATGCAATAAATTATTTTTCATATTTTTAACTTGAAGTAAAATTAGAAGCTCAAACTTTTCAATGGTGGTAATGGTATAAAGTAAGTAACTTTTGTACCTGAAGAAAAATACTAAATCGTCTGCTCCTGTTTTTAATAGTGAAAAAATACCATTTGTCAGCGGTGGGGCATCTTTAAAGACACACCATGGTCAATAACAATTATTCGTTTTTGCTTCTATTTAGCGCTTCCCGTTAAGGATCTATGTTGACTCTTTTACCCATTTTCAGTTTAAGTTTCATGTTATCACACAAGGTCATATTCCAGGTTATATCCGGTATGAAAAGTCCAAAAATGCAATTTTGTAATTTTCTCCAACTATCAATATAGAAGATGGCGGCCTGTCGGCCATGTTGCTCACAGTTCAGTCCCAAAATGCAATATGCAAAACTAAGGCCATAGGGGAACCTAGTTATGAAATTTGAGACAGATCTCTTCAGCACTTTCTGAGAAATAGTGGTAACAAAAAATTGAAAAGGTTCGAAAAGGCAATATGAACAACTAGGGGATCCTACATATGAAATTTGAGACAGATGCCTTCGCTACTTTATGAGAAATATCAATAACAAACTTTAACTATCAAAATCCAAAATGGCTGCTCGGCGTTTTTTTTGACCGATCGGTCTCACATCGCAATATGAACAGGTAGGGCCAAGGGGAACCTGGAAAGGTAGTTTGAGACAGATCTACTAAGAATTTTCTGAGAAATAGCAGTAATAAACTTCAACTATCAAAATCCAAGCTTTTTGACCGATCGGTCCCAATAGCAAAAGGCACAACTAGGGCCCTAGGGGAACAACATATGAAATTTGAGAATGATCCCTTTAGTACTTTCTGAGAAATAGCTATAACAAATTTAACTATCAAAATCAAAGTTGGCTGCCTGGCGGCCATATTGTTGACCGATTGGTCCCAAAACGCAATTTGCACAACTAGGGCCCTGGGCAAACCTACATATGAATTTTGAGAATGATCCATTTAGTGCTTTCGGAGAAATAGCTAGAACAAATTTAACTATCAAAATCCAAGATGACTGCCTGGCTCAGTGCTTTTTGAGAAATAGCTATAACAAATTTACCTATCAAAATCCAAAATGGCTGCCTGGTGACCATATTGTTGACCGATTGGTCCCCAAACGCAATTTGCACAACTAGGGCCCTAGACAAACCAACATATTAATATTGAGAGTGATTCTTCAGTGCTTTCTGAGAAATAGCGATAACAAACTTCAACTATCAAAATCAGAGAAGGCTGCCTGGTGGCCATCTTGCAGACCGATCGGTCTCAAAACGCAATATGCACAAAAAGGGCCCTAGTTGACCCTACATATGAATTTTGAGAATAATCCACTCAGTACTTTATGAGAAATAGCGATAACCAGAATTATTAACGGAAGGACGGATCAACGACGAACAGAGATTAGAATAGACCACCATCTGATTATTGTGGGCTAAAAATCCTATGGGGAAATGATATCAAATCTAAAGTAAATTTGTGTTGATATATGTATATATAAAAACATAATGCCATATTATTTTACGTGATCAACGTCAAGTATTTTTCTCGCGACTTTAGCCAACGAAGACAAGAATACATTTTGATTTTGTCATTAACACGATTTCATTTGTCAATATCTGTATTGTCGTGACTGCCATTATCCGTATTTGTATACTGCAGTTTCAAGTCTTCGTGTGAACGAACGTTAATCCTGATTTAGCGAAACCCTATATATATATCTATAGCATATATTACTGGATCACCCAATTTCTAATTATCGTTTCTTTGCCCATATGCTATTGAAAGAAAAGGTAGACAAAGAGAACTATATCATGATCATCTTAGATATATATATATATATACCTGTAAATCGTGATAATCGGCTTGCTAACACATCACTCACGACGAAGTACTAATTATCGTAGTCTGTTTGGTGAGCCTAAAATCTGAACAAACATAGCTATGACCTTTTGTTACAAATGATTGTCTGAAACCGTTTAAATATATACCAGTATATTCCATATATGGTATAGCGATTTGTAAAGGTCGTCTATTGTGTGTCAAAAACCACAAATGACATTTAATTTCAACATTACGAAACCAACACTTCAATTGATTTTATGATAGAGTAATTTTCGCTACTTTTATAACCAATTATGAATTATCTGTATAAATGTATAGATTTGAGTCAGTGGTTAAATATTATCTAGGTTAGAATAAATTGGCAATGTTATCAGATTCATATTTAGCAAAAAGGGTAGGTGGTTATAGAATGGTATGGTATATAAATTATAATACTTCCAATATCCTTGCATAGAATCTCACAAAATGAAAAAGAGTAAACATGACGGAGAATTAATCTCTTATAAACGAGTTCCTCTGTAAGAAGAGATACACTTGGCTATGATAGACATGTTCAGTACGGAGCCAAATGAGATCTACTTTATCTCTACAGACTTTTCGACTGGACATGCTAGAGTTGCAATAAGGCTGTACTTTAGAATTTTTAAAGCTGGTTTCGGTAAACAACAATTTTGATAGCTGACGTCTCCCTTGACACAACCTCGCTTTTCAGCCTCGATTGATCGATCGCCACTGTGAGGTAGACTCTGGGTTCTGTCCCTTGGCTGAGACACCATATTCTATACCAGTGTTAGATTCTGCTTCTTCAAAGTGCTTAGCGGTTTGTTTGTTTGATTAATTAACGTCGTATTAACAGCTATGGTCATTTAAGGACGGCCTTCCTTGTATGCGGTGTGTTCTATGTATGTTGTGCGAGTTGCGTGGTTTGGGAGATTGCGTTATATTCATGTAGTGTCTTGTATCGTTGAACTGTTGCCCTTTTTATAGTGCTAAATCACTGAAGCATGCCGCCGAAGTCACCAAGCACCACAACCCAACCGGTCACATTATACTGACAGCGGGCGAACCAGTCGTCCCACTCCTTGTATGTTGAGCGCAAAGCAGAAGAAACTACCACTTTCATAGACTTTGGAATGTCTCAGCCAGGAGACAGAACCCAGAGCCTTCCTCACAGGGGCGAACGCTCAACTCAAGGCCAAAAGTGAGGCGGTGCCAAAGACAGCATTGGGAAACCTAAAGTCAGTTAGGAAGAAGAGAAAAGATAAGATCCTAATTTTGTGCCCTGTAGGTATGGCGTTAGAATTGTACCTGCTGCCCCTATTACATGATCGTAAAAGTGCTTAGTGGTCAGCATACCCTATCGGGAGTGGGACGACTGGTTCGCCAGTTATCAGTATGTAAAAGTTGTCACGGCGCCAATGTAAACGTTTCAGTGTTCGTCACCAATATGCAATTTAACCTCGTATAGTGGATTTTTATAGGTTCGTCAACTGTGGTTCCGTCTCGACGTCTGCTGTCTAGGTCTACAGGTTAACGGACGACAACAAAATTCATAAAGTTCAACATTTTATTATAGACAAGACACAATGGCTATACATGGAGATAAAATACCGAACATCTCAGAATATTTACAAAGAACGCATTTCAACAGCGAGACATGACCCAAACAATACAGGCCTAAGCTGAGCAACTACAGCACACTATATTTTAATATTGCCGACTCCAACGACCACCCTTCTACCGACCCTGGGGTTCACTATATTAACATTTACCACATTTTAAATACTGCCTAGCGCTGTCTACATGGAATACAACCAACTCGGAGTAATTTTGAGGACTACGGCCGAAAAATCCTACATAACTACCGGATAGTTACCTTGAAGAGAGAGAGAGAGAATAGAGCTGACCAGCTACATGAAAGCTTCCGTCAGAACTCGGTATACTAAGCTTAAACACCTGGCTATATACCCAATTTTAATAATATGCCATGAACAGCACGTGCTCAAGCTATACAAGTGAGCAGACTAGGTATCAAAAATAACAGCCAATCAAAATTTACATAAGTATGAACCGGAAACGGGATTCCCAATCGGGAAAATCCCCATAACAAATGGAGTCTCGATCACAACACATGGTTTGTCACGTAGGACATAACAAAAACACCGAGCGTAAGTACGGATAAATCCAATACTTTTACAAGTATAATGTGACCGTTTTGGGGCGCGTTTCTTGGTGTCTTCGTTGGCATACTTTAGTGATATAGCACTGTAAAAAGGGCAAGGGTTCCACTATACGAGAAGACACCACGCGAACATACCGCAGTCTTCCAAAACATGTTCCACATTCTTCATACACGCAACACACCCCATTCCTTGGGGGCCGTTCTTACATGACCCTGGATGTTAATAGGACGTTAATTCATTAAACGAAATCAAAGTAGCTAATCTGATTAAAATACAGACCCTCGTAACCACTACGTTCAATAGATGAGCTGACAACTTCCCATAAGAGGTCATATCATGCTCTGATTACCTTTATATTTTTTACAAATTGCTACAATAATTGAAAATGTCATTTCGTCCCATTTTACATATTCATATATTTGTCATTGTTGCGCTATTTGGGCGAGATGACTACATAACTAAATAATTAGGGCAGGTTTTTTTTTTTCAAAAAATCTTTCGTCAAATGAAATTCACATTTAAGATTCTGATTGTAGCAATTTGCTTGGCTCTTTCCGAAGGTCATCCAAACATGACCCTTAAGGGATGTTGTCAGATCCTCTATTGGACGGAGTGGCTATAAGGATCTGTATTTTAATCAGATTGCCATGGTAGCCGACTGATTTAAATCTTTGATATCATTATATGATTATTTCACATCTTTGTAACATGTCACGCGCAATTCTTTCTGCTTGTTCGCTTTTATACCCAACTTTCACCGAAACAGGGGATAATTTGGGTCTGTCCGTTCGTCTTTCTGTCTATAACGCTTGGTTTCTGCGACATATCTCAAGCGATTTTTGTTTGAAAATTGGTCACATGGTTAAAAGTGCCAAAGGCTCCAATGAGTTCGCTCAGCATTTTCATCAGACCCTATTTGGCGGAGTTAAGGCCCTTTGATTAACGGAAAACGCCATTTTCTGGTGTTTCCGTTCAATAACTCTCGCAAATATTACAATTTTTTCTCGAAATTTAGTAACGTGGTTAAAGGTCTCGCTGTCTTGGCCAGATGCGCTCGGCACTTTCATTGGACCCTATTTGGCGGAGTTTGATTAACAAAGCGGGGAATATAGATTCTACGAATTTGTTTGTCCATTCCTTGTTTGCTTGTTTTATTAATTAACGTCCTATTTACAGCTATTGTCATGTAAGGACTGCCTCCCATATAGGCGGTGTGTTTTGTGTACGTTGTGAGAGGTGCATGTTTTGAGTGACTGCGGTATATTCATGTTGTATTGTCCATTCCTATTTATATCTACATATATAGCTATGAATGAAGAGTAGTGGACTTTTGGTTTTACTAGACATTTGAAATATGCGGATAAAATACCTTTCATTGAGGTGTTTTTGAGGTTTCTTAATTGAAATCTTTGAAGGACTGTTGGAGAATCGGAACAGATGATTGCCTTTTCAATAATACTGAGATTTAGGTCTAGATCATTGTTTCTTAATATGTATTTTTTTCTAGCCAAATAGTTCTATTGTAAGTATGTTCCCTCTGGCCTATAACATATTAAAAATCATCCATAAATAGACTGACTACGACGGATACTACTGCTTATCTGTGAACCAAAAAGTATGACTGAGAAGCTACCGTCCTGTGGGACACTAGTGTCTTGCTCTGTTGTTTCCAGATATGTTTGAAACTTGTGTATCGGATATAACATTTGACATACATTTTGGTAAATTACCACGTATGCCGATTTCAAGAAGGTACTTAAACATTGAACTGCATTCAGTTGACAATTATGGAGGTATGAATGTCAATTGTAATGAATTTAGCGCTTAATGTTGAATGCAATGGAACGAAAATTGTGATGTCACAATGATAATGACGTCAAAATAAGCGAATGACAGTTCATGCTCTATACAACGACATAATTCAATTTAGCAGATAAAGACGAAATTCAAAATTGAATAAAACAAATATGCAATATATATGTAAGGTACAGCAATAACTTGTGAAAGTACCGGTATCACAAAACGCGATGTAGAAATTGAATTCGGGAACAGATTAAAGATGCTCCACCGCTGACAAATGTTTTTTTCACTATCAAAAAAAAAAGGAGCAAACGATTTAGTATTTTTCTTTGTTACAAAAGTAGATAAGTTTACAATATTGCCACCATTGAAATGTTTGAGCTTGTAATTTTATTTTAAGTTAAAAATTTAAAAAATAATTAATTGCATCCCGAAAAAAATCTGCGGCACTATATCCTATATTGAATGAAGTACTGATTGCCCATGCACCGAAGGCAAAATAATTTTTGTGTGTGTTAATTAGACATATATATAATGATTAAACACCAGTTATTGTTCAAACGATATAAATATCATTTATGCTCTGTCGGCGGTGGAGCATCTTCAAACTATATATATGTATTGATCTACCAAAGATAGCATTCACCACAACCTCCGACATCAAATGTTTCTGTAAGGAATATTGTCATAAATATTTACGTCCGCTGCAAGCAAGAGTCCTTAGTAAGAACTAACGCACAAATACTATATACGTCAATGTCTTGCTAATGATTAGGATACCACATTTCCTTTTCCCTATAGGAAGGGATCACGGGTCATAGCTATAATTTGTTATGTGTAAGGTATATCCGAAAACGGATAAAAACTCTAGACAAATATAGCACCATCCTGTCTTACAAACGATTTCATAGTGTGTGATACTGTCAATAATTCAGGTGTCCGCGGTGATTGGCTATCGATTTAGTCTGCAAAGGCTCTGATTTACAAGTGACTGTAAAAGTGACCTTTCGTCCCCGACATACACTCTTATACACTATACATGAAATGTGATTGAAACACATTCAAATGAAGTTTTTTAATTTATATAACATCGCCTAAAGTCATTGATTTTATAGTCCAAGCTGTAAATAGCTTCAATTTAAAGTACATTTCATAATTTATACAGAATTCAATTGAATATATTCTTCAGAAAATAACAATGAAGGGATTTGACTGCACACGAAATTACTGACATACAAAAGAAGATAATAAAATATGTATGTACTGGTATTGACTGATGTTGATCATTGTTAACCTCCTATTAACAGCCGCCCTGCAGGTAGGGCGTTAGAATTGTACCTGCTGCCCCTATTGCATGATCGTAAAAGGCGACTAAATTTAGGATCTTATCTTTTCTCTTCTTCCTAGCTGACTTTATCTTTCCTAATGCCTCCCTTGGCACCGCCTCACTTTTGGCCTTGAGTTGAGCGTTCGCCCCTGTGAGGAAGGCTCTGGGCTCTGTCCCCTAGTCGAGACACACCAAAGTCTATAAAAGTGGTAGTTTCTGCACCTGCTTAGCGCTCAGCATACAGGGAGTGGGACGACTGGTTCGCCCGTTGTCAGTATAATGTGATCGGGTGGTGCGTGTTGCTTGATGTCTTCGGCGGCATGCTTCAGTGACATAGCACTATAAAAAGGGCAACAGTACCACTATACAAGAAGACACAACATTAATATACCGCAGTCTCCCAAAACACGCACCTCGCACAACATACACGCAACACACCGCATACATGAGAGGACGTCCTTACATGACCATAGCTGTTAATAGGACGTTAATTAATCAAACAAACAAACAAACCTTTTAACAGCTAATGTCATTTTGAGACAGCCATTACTGTGTTGACAAGCTAAGGGGTTCTTTGGGCCCAACAATATACGTCCTGAAAAATGCATTGTTGTACCTCGTTTTAAGGTAAAAACCTCACTTTATTTTTCTACGTAGAACAAGGTTTCATCAGGATATTTATAAAGACTCCCTAAAACCCATGGAATAGTTAAGCTTTGCAAGGCTTTTAATTGGCATTCATAGCCAAAAAGAATGCCAACTGGACAAAGGCAAAACCCTTGTGCTACATATTTGTCTTGCAGTATTTGATGTATTTTCGAAAAATAATATCGATTCAAAATGAATAGGAAACCCACCAATGTGTAGCTAAAGGGTGACCATGATTGTCAGACAGGAATGAAGAACCGAAACAGGCGTTATATACTATTACCTCGCAAGCTTTGGTTTGTAAGGTTTATGTCCTATTGACAGCCAGGGTCAGGACGGCCTCTCATTGTGTAATGTAATGCGATGTGAGAATAAGATTTGAGAGGATATAGTGGAACTGTTGTCATATTTGAAGTGTTATATCTTTGTCGCATATAAGCATATTAGACGTTTCTTATGAGATTTTCATAGCTGACACAGTCAAAACTGTATATCATACAGCAATCAACAGATTTTGAATTGTTGTTTGAATATACATAAAAAGTCTCAACAACTAAGGCCATTACAAATGAACTCCTCTGTATGTAATGTTGTATGTGTAGGGCTTGCCTGTTCAATCTGTATAATCGTTTTGTGTCTCCTTGTTGTAGTAAATACTCATGTAATCAACGTATAAATTGTATTCATTTTCTTTGAAAATGATGTGAGAACAGGCTCTATCAGATTTCTGTACATGTAACAGTAACGTAGAATGAGGCTCCACAGGCTTACAAATTGTCACCGAACCTTTCTATTATTCAATATATTCTGGCGGACATCCCTCTAGGTACAACCAAAATAGCACAAGAGACAATCTGACAGACTGTTTATTACTGGTGAAGCTCGATTGCATATTATATAAGGCATCTTAGTGTGAACAGAATTAGTGCTATTATTTCCTGGTTAACATGTCTGAGGCATTCATAACCTATTTAGTATCTTATCCTGCATGCCTAATTGTCTTTTCTCTGCGTCTAAGCCGATCTTAAAAAAAAGATAGATTTCCATAGAGGTACGTATCGATTGCTGTAAGGCCTTTCAGGAATTCAGTGTTTTTTTATCTATCAGATATGCGTCTTAAAATAATGCAACAAAACGAGAAAAATATCTTGGGGTTTCGCTAAAGAAAATAAATGCTCAGAATGAACATTTTCATGAAGTCGTGTTTCAGTGGCCGATATCATAATTTGAAAAAAGAGACAGTTACAAAATAGCACCCTGGCGAACACCATTCAAAGCGACAAACAATTTAATAAAGCAAACTATTTAAATATTTTTTTTTAATAGTATAATACTCGTCCATTTGCAGATTCGCACCAGTTGAATCTGAACCGGTACAAGTGCTTCTTTTTCAGAAAGCATCCCACTTTGATCAAAGATGGCGGATTAGTTTTTAGGTCATCTGACCCGAAGGGTCAGGATGACCTATTGTCATCATGCACCGTCCGTCGTCGTGCGCCGTGCGTAAACTTTTCATTCAAACAACTTCTTCTCAATTACCGGCCCAGGGTACTCATATTTGGCCTGTAGGTTGCTGGGATGGAGGGCTACCAAGTTTGTTCAAATAAATGACCTTGACCTTCATTCAAGGTCACAGGGGTCAAATAGGCTAAAATCCTTTAAACAACTTCTTGTGAATAACTAAGAGGCCTAGAGACCTGATATTAGGCCTGTGGCATGCTGGGATGAAGGGCTACCAAGTTTGTTCAAATAAATGACCTTGACCTTCATTCAAGGTCACGAGGGTCAAAAAGGCTAAAATCTTTAAACAACTTCTTCTCAAGAACCAGAAGGCCCAGGGTACTGATATTTGGCCTGTAGCATGCTGGGATGAAGGGCTACCAAGTTTGTTCAAATGAATGACCTTGACCTTCATTCAAGGTCACAGGGGTCAAAAAGGCTAAAATCTTTAAACGACTTCTTCTCAAGAACCAGAAGGCTCAGGGTACTGATATTGGACCTGGTACATGCTGGGATGAAGGGCTACCAAGTTTGTTCAAATGAATGACCTTAACCTTCATTCAAGGTCACAGGGGTCAAATAGGCTAAAATTCTTTAAACAACTTCTTGCGAATAACTAAGAGGCCTAGAGACCTGATTTTAGGTCTTAGGCATACTGGGATGAAGGGCTACCAAGTTTGTTCAAATAAATGACCTTGACCTTCATTCAAGGTCACAGGGGTCAAATAGGCTAAAATCTTTAAATGACTTCTTCTCAAGAACTAAATGGACCAGGATAATTATATTAGGCCTGCAGCATGCTGGGATAAATGGCTACCAAGTTTGTTCAAATGAAGGACCTTGACCTTCATACAAGGTCAAAGGGGTCAAAAAGGCTAAAATATTTAAACGACTTCTTCTCAAGAACCAGAAGGCTCAGGGTACTGATATTGGACCTGTGACATGCTGGGATGAAGGGCCACCAAGTTTGTTCAAATGAATGACCTTAAGCTTCATTCAAGGTCACAGGGGTCAAAAAGGCTAAAATCTTTAAACGACTTCTTCTCAAGAACCAGAAGGCCTAGGGTAGTGGTATTTGGCCTGTATGATGCTTGGATGAAGGGTTACCAAGTTTGTTCAAATGAATGACCTTAAGCTTCATTCAAGGTCACAGGGGTCAAAAAGGCTAAAATATTTAAACGACTTCTCAAGAACCAGAAGGCTCAGGGTACTGATATTGGGCCTGGTACATGCTGGGATGAAGGGCTACCAAGTTTGTTCAAATGAATGACCTTGACCTTCATTCAAGGTCACGGGCGGCAAATAGGCTAAAATCTTTAAACGACTTCTTCTCAGGAACTTGAAAGCCCAAGGTACTGATATTGGGCATGTAGCACGCTGGGATGAAAGGCTACCAAGTTTGTTCAAATGAATTACCTTGACCTTCAATCAAGGTTACAGGGGTCAAATAGGCTAAAATCTTTAAACGACTATGTTGTACTAATAGTCAGATGACCGTTAAGGCCCATGGGCCTCTTGTATCAATTTAGTACAACTAGTACGAATCCGCAAATGGAACGCACAGTTTTTAGCAGATATTCATATGTTTGTTTGTTTGTTTGATTAATTAACGTCCTATTAACAGCCAGGGTCATGAGCAGATATTAAAAAAAAGAAAGACGGGAAATTTTACACAAAAATATCAGGACTTTAATTAAATGCTAGTTCATCCCATCATTCCTTCTTTCCTTCCTAATTCACTTCTCTCCCTCCTTCCTTTCTATAAAATCCCCAAACAATTTTATTATACTGATGAATGAAAGAGTGAAAGATGTGCGTTGTATATGCATGTACTTTGTGCATTCAAATTCTTGCTTTTTCCCTCATACACTAAAAAGCTTATCTTGATATGCTCTTGGGTGAAACATTTTGTTTTAAACTCTGAAACAAAACCAAATCTTAATTTTCACTAATCGGAACAATGGTTACCATGGTAACAGACCTTTTCAAAACTGTAACTATCTTATTCCGTATACCTGAGAGTTCCATTACTACTTGCATTCGATATGTTTAATTCACTCAAAAACTGCTTTTCTAAAAAACCAATTTTTTAATTAACCAATAAAACAAATAGAGAAACGATATCTTTACTGTGTCTGAGTGTTCAACCAAATTTGGTGACTGTCATGTGGGTTGGTGTCTTCGGGGCTGCGTGCCTCAGTGATATAGCACTATGAAAAGGACAACAATTCCACTATACAAGACACAATACGAACATATCGCAGTCAACAAAATAACGTACCTTGCACTACGTTCACGCTACACACCTCATCCATGGGAGACTGTCCTTATATGACCCTTGCTGTTAATAGGACGTTAATTCCCCAATGGGAAAATGGAAATAATATAAATCTATTTGAAATATCGTTGAATTAAGGCGACCGATTTCTCGTAAAATGAGTTTTCCTTGTATACCTGATGAATTACACTTTTATGAGAAATAATAAATAAAAGTCTTTTAAAATAGCATTCCTCTTTGATAGTAGATTTTTACCAATAATCATTGCAATATCCAGGTTGGCCCAGCAGGTAGGGCGTTAGAATTGTACCTGCTGCCCCTTATTGGTTGATCGTCAAAGGCGACTAAATTTAGGATCTCATCTTTTCTCTTCTTCTAACTGACTTTATCTTTCCTAATGCCTCAATTGACACCGCCTCACTTTTGGCCGTGAGTTGAGCTTTCACCCCTTTGAGGAAGGCTCTGGGTTCTGTCCCCTAACCGAGACACAAGTCCATAAAATTGGTAGTTTCTGCTCCTGCTTAGCGCTCAGCACACATGGAATGGGACGACTGGTTCGCCCGTTGTCAGTATAATGTGACCGGATGGGGTGTGTTGCTTGGTGTCTTCGGTGGCATGCTTTAGTGATGTAGCACTATAAAAGGGCAACAGTTCCACTATACAAGAAGACACAACATGAATGTATCTGTATTAGTTATTATTTTACATGATGTATCAGACCTGCTGCCACAATTCATTAGGTATACTTAACTAAGGATGTGAAAAGATGTATATTCCGTGTTATCAAGATCAAAATCAAAAATCCATCAGTCCAGATTCATTGCATCTTGCTTTACAAAAGGACTGCGTTTTGATAGATCCGTATGGGAAATTGAATTTATTGTGTGCTACGCTTGAGATTGGTTGTAAATAGTGCACACCACAGTTATGTAATTGGCAATTGATACTTTCTATGACTTGCGTTTGGTAGTTTGAACATCGGTTTACAGTAACGCAATACAATTTTAATTAGACATTCCACAGTGTAAGGTAAGTCCATAGTACAGATGAAGAAAACAAAACAATCACTTTATTCACAATAGATATTTGGTTACAACAAACCCTGGCCAGCAACCAAGTCTGTAAGGTAACTACCACTGTAAGCGCCAGAAAGAGTGGCACACTGGTCAGTAGAGTATAGACCTTAAAGAAGGTAGGTGTTCTGTCCTGCTACCTCGCAAAGGTGAGTGACAAAACTGTTGCCGTTTCATTTTTTTTTTTATTTTTATTTACTATTATTTGATGGTTGTGTTTTTTTTGGAGCGCGACAATGCTTACAGTGATGATAAGTACTTAAAAAGGGGCAAAAGTTCCACTATACAAGAAGACACAACATGGATATACAGCAGTCTCCCAAAACACGCACCTCGCACAACATACACGCAACACACAGCATACATGGGAAGGCCGTCCTATACATGACCATAGCTGTAATAGGACGTTAATTAATCAAAACAAACCAAACAAACAATGGTTACTATAACTGATATATGGTTTGCGTTCACATTAGTTTCTGTATTAAGATATCATGACGTATGGTTGTGTTGCAACACGCTCAGCATACTGGAGATGTAGAACGACTGTTCGCCTGTTTTCCTTTATACATGAATGTGGTGGTGTGTTGCTTGATGTCGTCGCAGCACTATGAAGAAAGGTCAAGAATTCCACTAAATAAGACATTTAAAGGCCGTCCTTAATGATGACACATTGACACCGTCATCTAACCAGGATGTAATGGCTTAATTTGGTTACGTGGAAAATGAATTGAATTTCAAAATGAACATTCAACCTCATACTGTATAGCTGCTAGTTTTCATGGGTCAAAGGTTTTTGCGATTTTGATTTAAAGAAAGAAAATTAAATGAAGACACAAAACAAAACAAAAAAGCAACACACCCCAACCGGTCACATTATACTGTCAGCAGGCGAACCAGTCGTCCCACTCCCTGTATGCTGAGCGGTAAGCAGAAACTACCGTCGTATTTCGATAAACAAAATTCACTTCTTCTCCAAAACTACTGAACCAAATTTGTTGAAATTTTGCAGAAACCTTCCATAAGGTCAACCAAACTTGTGAATTATATAGTCCCAGCCCCCCAGGGGCCTGAGGGATGGGGCCAAAAGGGGTGAAATAGGCTGAAACTTCAAAAATCTTCTGAAATTCAAGAAATGGTAGAATCAAATACTGTTCATAGATTGAAAGGTCTTAAGGTCCTTTACAAAAATTGTGAGTAATATGACCCTGGGGTCACATGTTCCCCCCAGGGGAGGGGGTCAGGTTTACTATCGTTTATATAGGGAAAACACATTTTTCAGCATTATTTGGTCATATGTGGTAGGAAATAAGTCATATGTTGTCAGAATTATTAGTGTGAGATAGCCATTGAATCCTATTAACAATTTTTCCACGACTGATCCCCAGGGGCCTGATGGATGGGGCCAAATAAACTTAAACTTAAAAAATCTTCTGAAATTCCAGAAATGGTAGAATCAAATACTCTTTATAGATTTAAAGGTCTTAAGGTCATTCACAAAAATTGTCAATTATATAACCCTGGGGTCTCATATTCCCCCATGGGAGGGGGTCAAGTATACTATAGTTTATATAGGGAAAACACATTTTTGAGCATTATTTGGTCATTTGTTATAGGAAATGACTTACACTATCTTAGAATTATTAGCCTGAAATAGGATTTTAATATCAGAACCAAATACTCCTCATAGATTAAAAGGTCTTTTTAAGGCCCTTTACAAAATTTGTGAATTTCATGGCCCTGGTATCTCGGATTTTCCCCTGAGTAGGGGGTCAAATGTGTTATAATTTATATTGGAAAACACATTTATGAGCATTATTTTCTCAATTTTCATAGGAAATGAGTCAAACTTGGTTAGAATTATTACCCTACGATAGCATTTTAGCATCATATCCATATTGCTCCTGGCCGAACCCCCAGGGGAGATTGGTAGGGCCAAGGGGGTCAAAATGACTAAAATTAGAAAAACAGCTCTTCTGAATTCACAGATTTAAAGGAACCAGATACTCTTCATCCAGGGTAGATTGGTAGTGCCAATGGGGTCAAAATGACTAAAATTAGAAAAACAGCTCTTCTGAATTCACAGATTTAAAGGAACCAGATACTCTTCATAGATTGAAAAGTTAGTTATAAAATTACTGACTGATTTCAAGGGCCTCATGAGCCATTATATTCAGGTAACCGCTAAGGCCCATGGGCATCTCGTTTAATGTAACTGTAAAACGAGTCCCAAAAGTTATATGCTTACATTTAATATTACAGCTATTATCACTCTCTGGACAATTTTAAACAGAGCGCTGAAATGTTAATTTTCATAACGAGGGTCATGTAATGTTTTCTGGCGTAAAACGAGTCCCAAAAGTTATATGCTTACATTTAATATTGCAGCTATTAATACTCTCTGGACAATTTGAAACAGATAACTGAAATGTTAATTTTCATAACGAGGGTCATGTAATGTTTTCTGGCGTCGCACTGAATACCGTTCAGTAGTTAATTATCACTACGCTACACAGCAAAACAGCAAAGGATTCTTCACTGTTGACATATATTATATTAACACCAGGAATCTTCCATATATTTTATGTTGTACCTTCATTTTAGAAAAAAAAACCCAGACTTTCTATATAATAATTGTTCTATATAAAGTTATTTGTTTTTAAAAGTAAGCAAACCAAAGGTACCAGATAATCAGGAGGCTGTTAGAAGGATGATAATATAATGTACCAAACCAAACTAAAGATTCATAATGACCCCTTTTGGCCCCAATCTGATTAAAATACATATCTTTATTATCACTAGGTTGGATAACGGAGTAGTTATAAGGATCTGTGTTTTAATCAGATTGCATAATGCCAATGCACATCTGACGTCGAAGTTTTCAAGTGATAACCCCATAACATATTGTATGGTAAAGGATGTTTTTTGCTTTTTTCGTTAAATTATTGTCGCTGTTAAGAGAGCACTTGTGGCAACATTTTAGTACTATTGTCTCCGATGCAAGATGGTGATATAACTATAGCACAATCGTTGACACCAAAGTACAAACGACTGCTACAAAAGTTGTTATGTTGAAGTCGTGTCACCAAAACAGAATTAGGGATGATACATAAACTCAGCACTGCGATCTTCCTATCGATTCTGTTGTTATTTTATCATTGATGTTCAGACTGCTGCACATTTCATTAGGTCTTAATTAAGATGTGAATAATGTTTCGTGTTATCAGATCACAATCAAAATCCATCGTCAGATTCATTGCATCTTGCTTTACCAAAGGACTGCGTTTGATCAGCCGTAATGAAATTGAATTTATTGTGTTGCTACCTTTGAGATTGGGTTGTAAATGTGCACAGATGGTAGTGGTATTGGCAATTGATACTTTCTATGACTTGCGTTTGGTAGTTTGGAGCATCGGTTTACAGTAACGGCATACAATTTTCAATAACATTCCACAGTGAGGTAAGTTTATAGGTTACAGATGAAGAAAACAAAACAGATATTTATTCCCAATGATATTTGGTTACTATAACAAACTGTCCCCTGGCCGAGACACACCAAAGTCTGTAAAAAGTGGTAGTTTCTGTTCCTGCTTAGCGCTCAGCAAAAAGGGAGTGGGACGACTGGTTCGCCCGTTGTCAGTATAATGTGACCGGGTGGGGTGTGTTGCTTGGTGTCTTGGGCGGCATGCTTCAGTGATATAGCACTATAAAAAGGGCAAAAGTTCCACTATACAAGAAGACACAACATGAATATACCGCAGTCTCCCGAAACACGCACCTCGCACAACATACACGCAACACACAGCATACATGGGAGGCCGTCCTTACATGACCATAGCTGTTAATAGGACGTTAATTAATCAAACAAACAAACAAACAATGGTTACTATAACTGATATATGGTTTGCGTTCACATTAGTTCTGTTTATAGATATCATGACGTATTGGTTGTGTTGCAACACGCTCAGCATACTGGGAGTAGAACGACTTGTTCGCCTGTTGTCCTTATACATGTAATGTGGTGTGTGTTGCTTGATGTCGTCGGCAGCACTATGAAAAAGGTCAAGAATTCCACTAAATAAAAGACATTATAATGTGACCGGGTGGGGTGTGTTGCCTGATGTCTTCGGCGGCATGCTTCAGTGATATAGCACTTATGAAAAGGGCAACAGTCTCACTATAAAAGACGACACAACATGAATAAACCGCAGTCTCCCAAAACACGCACCTCGCACAACATACATGCAACACACCGCATACATCGGAGGCCGTCCTTACATGACCATAGCTGTTAATAGGAAGTTATTAATCAAACAAACAAAAAGACAAAACACGAATATACTGCAATTTCACACAACACTCATCGCATGCACAGAAGGCCGTCCTTACATGACCCTGGCTGTTGATAAATTTATGGGAAAAATGAACAGAAAACGTATACATGAGCACCATGCGTGATGGAAATGTTTGGTAAGGTATATATGCTATTGTTAAAGGCTAAACAATTTTTGATTATGGAGGGTGATTGAGTTAATATCACTGTCACTGTATTTAGAGAAAAAGTATTGTCAGCGTTCTCTTGGCTACATTTCCTGGATTTTCACTAAAACTATGCATCCTAAGAACTGGCAGGGGACAAGTTCTCTCAGTACTCCGTACGCTTGGTGTTGTCTAGCTAACGTGGGACGCTCTCTTTATCCCAACGCGTTCAATGACACTGAAATATACTATGTACCTAGTTTTTAATTGGGCGTTTTAAGAACTGTACTTCATTTAGTGCAACAATTTTTAGCGAAGATTGGTTTCGAATAAATTAGCACACTAACAATTACTGATAAATATGTATGTTTACAATATACTCCCAGGCGAGGGATATTCTGGGAGGGGTCACCTGCCCGTTCTTATAATGTGTTTACATATTTAATGTGCTCCGTAATATTGTTTCTTTTTGTTAGTCGACCAGAATTTTACTTATCTAAAGGTTATAAAGTTCAATCTTTTTGCAACAATCAAAACCTTTCCAAATGTTATATTCTAATTGTTTTGCTTTTATTGGAAACTGTATATTGATTGTTTTACCATAAAAATGACTTTCTACAGATTTTATTTAAATTACTTTGATTTTTAATGTTTCTATTTGACGTATAAAGAGGATAATTAAAAAAGATACACATGTAAATAAACTCAAATACAAGTTTACAGAAAGCTCCTGCCAAACTGTTAAATTGTACGACATTTCTCCACAGTTTATTAATTTAGACTGGTATTCTAAACTTCATACATGTATATAACAGAATAAAAAATATAATTTTAAGTTAAACGTAAGTAAAATAAGCATGAAACTCCGTCTTTCTCGGACACATGATCGTTCAGATAAATAATGAAATTTTGTATTCGTCAGGGCTTATCTAACTAGGCTAAGACTGACGATGATGGAGCCATCATGATACGTCCTTTGGAGGGTTTCATTACCATACAAAGATAAGTCATAGCGGACAATTCGACTGGCGTCTGCACAGCGAAATGTCAACTCTATTTATTGTTCCTGCGACAAAACACTTATCAGTATTAGAAATAAGATAAAATATATATCATCAAAGAAAGTCATAGTGAGTAGATATATTATCGTAATAATATCAATTTGTGATCATAA
This sequence comes from Argopecten irradians irradians, assembly GCA_004382745.1. Classification (NCBI taxonomy): domain Eukaryota; kingdom Metazoa; phylum Mollusca; class Bivalvia; order Pectinida; family Pectinidae; genus Argopecten; species Argopecten irradians. The sequence goes on along the minus strand of SAYR01008610.1, from coordinate 1,292,862 downwards.
AATATAACATTATCGTTAACAAATAAGTTGGAAAAGGAAGCCGTTTACGTAAGGGTTATTTATTTTCCATGCTTGATTCGCTTAACATCTTATTAACATCAAAGTTCCCTTTAGAACGGTCTACTCCAGAGAATGCAATGTGTTGTGTGTAAATGTGTGTGTCTATTTTTTGTGAGGCTGCGGTATCATTTTTTGTAATGCTATCGCTGAAGAATGCAGTTGGGGCGTTAGAACTGCTGCCCCTATTGCCTTGATCATAAAAGACGACTTCATATATGACCTACCTTTTCTCGTCTTCCTAAAACCTCTTTCACACATTTAAGGATGAATTGCTCTTCTTTTCTTTCACATTCTCTCTTGATGTGCAAACAACATTACAGGGCTCGAGATTTTCTTTTCTCATTTTATTGCTTGCCTTAAGACAAAGAAAAAACTGCAAAATACAGAATATTATCGTATAAATCAGATGTCTATTCATTGCATACGCACTCAACCCCGTGATTACGTGTACATTTTCACTTCGTTGAATTGCTCGCACTGGTCGAAATGTTTGATTTTAAGTGTTCAGATAGCCCTCATCTTCATCTTGCACGGAAGTTATATGGTACAAATATATTTAAAATTTTGCTTCATACTGAGTATCTGATTTTGATGGGTGACACTAGACTAATCAGTGTTTGTAGGAAGGTGCATGCTCATTAAATCGGTCACATAATGCAGTAAAACTCCATTAAACCACCACATTTTGTTTTCTTAGATTTTGGCGGTATATAGGTTTATGGTTGAAATCTTAATATTATTACGTGCACTTTCGTATGGCACTGAACATATAACTTTAAGACGTATCAGAAATACATCAAATTGAATATTATAATTATTGATAACTCAACATTTTGAAAAGTCTCGTCCCCCCCAAAAAAGGTGTACACGTTATAGTGTTATTGACAGTACAGTTACCTGCAGTAGTCTCTGTAGTTAATTCTTATGCTCAAGAAATTTGACGACGGTGTCAATCGCTAGCTTTCCTTCGGATACAGATCGGGCGAGGCTACTTAAATGTCAGTATCGTCATTATCCTCATCGTTAGTTTGTGGTTACCTATTTGACAATCTCGTCTTGGTCTACTGCGCTCGGTGTCCATGTTAACAAACTGCCTCACAGTGAGTCTCTTATCTGGATCTTGGTCCAGTTCGTCCTGAACTTGATTAAGGAAATTATGGCAATGCAAATCTGCATCCCAAGTTTCTGGTATATCTGCACATGCTTCAACATGAAGAATAATGCCGCTATGATTCTGCATATAGGGCGTTAGAATACTACCTGCTGACTTTATAAATATGCTTATATATTTCCCCCTTCTTAGAAATTAACTGTCTTCCTCCTACCGTCTCCCGCCTCACTTTTAGCTTTCGGTTGAGTGCTCGCCGCTGTGAGGTAGCGTCTGAGTTTTGTCATCTGGTCGAGACACACCAAAGTCTATAACAGTGGTAGTTTCTGCTCCTGCTTAACGATCAGCATAAAGGGATTGGGACGACTGGTTCGCACTGGATCTTGGTTTTGTCCCCTGGCCGAGACACTGAAGTCTATAAAAGTGGTAGTTTCTGCTCCTGCTTAACGATCAGCATAAAGGGAGCGGGACGACTGGTTCGCCTGTTGTTAGTATAATGTGACCGGGAGGTTGTGTTGCTTGATGTCTTCTGTAGCACGCTGCAGTGATATAGCAATATAAAACGGCAATAGTTCCACTATACAAGAAGATACAACACGAATATTCCACAGTCTCCTAAAACACACACCCGCACTTCACATGCAAGACACCAAATGTATGGGATGCCGTCCTTATACGACTATGGCTGTTAATAGGACGTAAATACAATAAACCTTACAATACAAAAGAATCCAACATTGGCAATCGTCCTTGGCGTGACTGAGTTCCACGAGATGTTAACAAAACATATCATATTGTATCTTGATTTCGTGATTAAAACGGGTCAGATCTAGTTTGTTGTTGATGGCCGGGTATCTTATTATTATGCATCAGCCCGTACAAAAAATTCTCATATATGCTCACGAGATGCTCGTAAGCTGCACGTGAGCAGCATATAAGAAACTAGTAAGAACTTGATGCAAATGAGATTGTGCTCGCATGCAACATGCGAGCTGATGTTAGCAAGGGATTCGCTCACATGAATTGCATACATGCATTAGTAATTGCTCATATGAGCTCATATGAGCTGATGTGAGCAGATATGACATTAATGGACTTAGAAGAAAGTAGCATCCATTTTGGCAACATTGTAGAGGTAATCGATTCTAGATATCCTAAGTCCAAATTGCTCACATGAGCAGATGTGAGATATTTAGACTTAGTGCATTTTCAAGGTTCAACCATGGTACTAACACACAATAACATAACTACAATGGACATCAAAATACATATTTTTATTTTCTTTTCAAGAATTATTTTGAAAATTACAATTCATCTCATATCAATTAAATCATACAATACTTAAAATAGAAAAGTGCTTATTTTTATAATTTAGCATCATATAAGTATCAAATGGTCCACAAAGATCATATTAACAGTGTCTTAACAAAATATTCATACAAATATATCACATATGCATAATGAAAGGATGATTGGGTCATGTGCAGCTTTCTTGTAACAAAACCTTAATTGTTTTTTTTTTTTTTTTTTTTTTTAAATGTGACCTTGACCTCAAATATACACTTGAAGAGAGAACAAATGCATGGAAGCAAGCTTTTTCCCTGTGAAAGGCTTCTATATAGTTTGTTTGTCAATAATGTGCACCTTTTATATGAATGAACTGAAATAGATTTTCTTTTTTAGAAACTGTAACTTTGACTTTTGAACTTCAGACCAGGAAAAATCTTTCAGCAACAACTTGCAATTGTTTGCTCTATAAAAGGAAAATTTGATCATCAGGAGAGATCTCGAGTTATCACACGGCTTCATTTCCTATTTCTGGACACTTTAGACACAGACTATCTTAATATTATACAGACACATTTGCATTCATTCTTGTAGCTATATTCTAGCTATACCTGGCAACTATAAACTACCAATGATAAAGTCAAAGATTTTCTTAAGATTTTGGATATTAATGTTACTGCCTCTACAAATGGGACGGGACAGGACACAACATAATGAACAAAAATGTACATTAATCAACACTCACTTTTTGAGTTGAGCAAAGGAATGTAATTATACATATGTTTTGGGCAATACAATCACAGATAACCAAAATATAGTACATGCATGTATGTAGTAATTATATAATTGTATGGTATTTTGTAAGGACTTTTTAATCTTTTTCAAGAATATTAGGTGCACTACATATATAAACTATGTCATCTTTTCCATTATCCATCATAATACAAACATCCAGTATATCTTTCACATCAATTGCCAAAGGTTGACAATTTAAGTTTGCTACATCACAAATTGCAAAATGAGGTAAGAGTCTTTGCTCTGTTATCTCATCAAAGGGAAAGCAATGTTCAGCATCAATATTTGGAGTCAAAGGTGTTACAATAGCTAAATTCACACCTTCTTTTGACTTATGAACATACTGTAAATAGGTTTTAATTATACCATAACATTTCAGTCCTGATATTTTAGAAATGTATTTTACAATGTAACTGTTTCGTACTTTAGCTCGGGTGTATTCAACTGAATGATAAACCTTTGTTCTTAATTTCAATCGTTTAAACAACTTGACAATGCCATTTAAGGGTTTGTTTATGTATGTTGCAATTGCAACATAATATTCTTGAGAGATAGACTGGGTTTGTATTTCTGTTATTTTCCCCAAAGCAAATATTTCATCCTCAAGTTCATATGTATTTTTGAATGTCATGTTTTGCATTTTTCGAAGTAATTCTTCCTCTTTAGAGCCATGAGAAATGCAGTGTTTTTCCAGAAATGGTATTCCATGAATAACAGCAATAGTGTCAGTAATTTGTGATTCTACGGATTGTGTCCCTTTTATAAGTTTAAGCAAATAACCATTTGCATCTTCAAAAGGAAAGCAAGAATAAACCCACAATGGCCCCAACTGCCGCACATTTTCAGGAAGATGCAACAGGAGATGGACATTAAGTGTTAAATAACGTTCTTCATAAAGATCTGAATATCTTGCAACAAAGTGTTCTAAAAAATTTTCAGCTGTTTTTAGATCATTTGTACTAACTGATTCTTGTAATAAAAGGAAGATACCATTACTAAGTAAAAGAAAATGTTCATAGTACTCCTTTGTCAATATATCCAATAAAAGGACAGGGGCATAAAAAAGAAGCCAGGACCTATACTCCGACGCTTTCCAATACTTCAGGTCATTTATGGAACGTGGCATCCTCCTTATTGTTAATGGAGGTTTCAATTTTTTAAGCGGTCATTTATTTTTCCAAGATCATGAAAAAAATTGAATCTTTTACCAGAATGGTCCTTTGAAAACCATAATGATGTGAGTCTTTTTGTAACGCCCAAAAGGACACAGTGCATATAGTCTGTGCAGTTTCCAATTACAAAATTGTACATTTCCAAAGAGGTTAACCAACATGGTCCCTTGATACCGTATGTTGAATTACCAATGTCAGTGGCTGTTTGGGCCATTTCCATTGACTGTTTATGTGTACGCTTGGGACCTAATGGGTTATCAAACTGAAATGGGAAAACATGGCAACTTCCCTTTCCAGCTTTAGCAGTTTGTCCACGTTGTAAACAATGTGGACAACTATACTTTCCGTTATACTGGACCATGTTACACACAGCAGATTTTGCTGGAAGATCAGCTGTGCCAGCTATTAACATACCTTTAACTTTAATAATTTCTTCCATATCAGTTTTCACATCAAAACCATTTTCCAGTATTTCCAAGTCATTTATAAAAGGTTTTAGAAATGTAAGCATCTGTGGTTTCTTGGGACCAATCCATAATCCTGCCAAAAGAAGATTTTTAGGATCCCGTCTTAGTTTGTAAGGAAGTTCATTGATGGCAAAATAGAGTGGCCATAATGACACCTGTGAGCTGTTAAAAAGTGGAATTCCGTCTGTATTCCAAATTAATGAAAGGTTGTTTGGACAAGAAAGAAAACGACTGAATGATTTATAATATTTCCCATCATAAATATCTTCTATGTTTTCGCAATTTTTTTTCTTTCTTTAAACCTAAACATAATATTTTCTCTAAAAATCTTATCATGAAAAAGTTTCTTTAGTTGTTCCACAATAGAAATTTCAACAAAATAACTTTTATTTTCCTTTTTCGTTAATGAAATTCCACATAATGAATTTGGACATTTATCTACTTCATTTTCAACACTCATTAAACAAGATGAACAATACATGTGTTTCTTAGGAGGAATTTTTAGATCTTTGAACCATTTCTTAAATATATGGAGTGACGTTGGTATGGTATTGTTTTCCTTGCAATGTATTTCAGTAAGTCCTAGAAGTTTTGTTAAAGCAGTTCCAGTCAGATTTTCTTCAAGCGCAAATGTTATATGTAACAACATACTCGCCCCAGTGGTAATCCTGGCTCCATCATAGACAGGAATGTCTTCTAGCTTGATCCCTGCAGTTTGATCATCTGATTTATTTGCACAGTCTTCTTCATCAGATGTACCTTCTTGATCATCTGATGAATTTGCCGGTGTTGTTAGATAATCATTATCCTCAGAACCTGAATCAGAGCTTTTTACACTTTCAATGTCTGAATCAATATCAGCAGTTTGTTGCTCATACATTGGCTGGTTTTCTGGGATGTCAGTATTTTTAGGTACATCACAATCCATTTCAACACTGGGAACATTTGATTCACTTATAGCCGAGGAATTTTCAATGTCAACACTAGTACTGGAATGAATGGTTTCAGCAAAATCCTGGGACACGCTTGTACTACATTCTGCTGTTATTCCATCTAGACTTTGTTGTACATACTGTGGTGCATTTCCAAGAGAATTTCGAGAAGTTAAGTATGTACAATAACTTTGTCCTAATTTTCTAACTCTTTTCTTTTGTGGTTCATTCAAGTTTGATTTTGGTGGTCCAGGGTTCATTTCAATACCTCCTATTATCAATAAGTAAAAGAGAATGATGGAATAGTCATAGTCACTACAACATGTTAAATTTTGTACTGTCCACACAACTGTTACATATTTAGGCATTGACTTAAACATTACACATGCTATAGTCAATATAACGATCCTTCCGATACCCATAAGATTAAGTCTTGCTTTCAAGTACTTGCAATTTTCTTTGGTGTGTTAAATTTAAAGTCATGTTTTTTCGGCCTTCCCCATAGCCTTGCATAGACAGAAGCTGGCAATGATAGATGTTGTTCTTGTCGTCTCCGTACTTTATCCACTTCCAATGGTTCCCTAAAAAAGGAAGTAAATAACATTTTACTTTCTAATGTAAATTTACTAACATTTGTTGAATTATAAGACCGAAAATTACGTTATTAATTTTGAAAGAGATTTGACTACAAATCGTCATTACTGACTGCCTGATCGATAAAACGATACGACTGCTAAACTGTTTACAAAAGTGACGTTCTAGTTTTACACTAAAGGGAACGAATACGTATCAATATAAGAAATATAAATGATAAATTGCCGTTTTACCTCTCATCTGCGATAGATTATCGTATTGTGCAACATTCTGCTGTTAACAGTAAACAGTGCACGAAGACGCTTGGAATAGTGACGTCGGAGTCATTTAAACGCTTGTAAAGTTTGGTATAAAATTAGAATCACATTTCCGGATTACATTGCGGGCCTCCGTCGCATTTAAAAGTCTATCTACAAGTTAACATGTACTAAAATTCACCGTATTCAGAAGGAAATTAATCATATATCCCCACAGTCTCTTGGGTATTTCCGATTGTACTCATGATCAATAATACTGTAATTTACTGTAAAATCATTTAAATTTTAATTACATTTACAGTAGTGCAGTACAGTACAAACCTTGAAACGTTCCTTCGTCGCTAGACGTGCATTTCATTTGGGGTGACAAACAACCATAACCAGCACACTGGAATTGATAGAACTGGACACTTGTTATGACCGCTATTAAAACAAAGAGTAGTGGACATGTATACGTAGACGCCATGTTCGATGTAACACGATATCCTACTATCGGCAACACTCAAAAATTCATACGCTGGATAGTGTCTTTGGTATTCGTCCGCGAAAAAAAACCTCTTTGTTTTCCATAAAATGTTAGAAACTGTCTAACACATTTCTTTAAATGCATTTTAAATGATTGTATAGATCATATAAAACAAAAACATTCAGGCCAAATTCACGATATTGCAATAAGAAAACTTCAAAACCAGGGCCTACAGCATCCTGGAGCAATCCTGTGTACTGACCGTGTGGTATCAGGTTACAGCGTGGTTTTTCCAGCCAGCGCCATCACTGTTAACGGTTTGCGCCTCGGTGTTTAGCTAAATTCTTCAACATGTTTGCTGTTGTCTTTTACCCAAGTGACAAAAGTTTGGACGTTGTTAACAAGAAAAAAGTCAAAGTCGTGTCAGGTGATCTTGGTATTGGGACAGATGTTGCCGTGTCATATGTAACGGAGGATATTGATGAGACTGGACGTGATATCAAAACAACAACGGACTTTGGAGGAATCGTGCTTTCTTTGGGAAACGGTACGTGTTTCTAAATCTTTTCCAAAGTTATTTGATTCCATGTGTGCATTTATTTTATTGTAAGATGTAGAAGCGGAAATGTGATGGTTTAATTTAATCCACAATGATTTTACACACGACCAACTTTTTCACAAGTACAGAAATGGATTATCTTGTGTAATCCGATACAGTACAGCAATTGTACCGTAGGCTATAAACTTACATAGAAGGTCTCTGTAACAGAATGTTCCAAATATTAAAACAACCTTATTACGAAGTCAGCAAACACATTCACATTTTCGGATGTTTGTTGATTAATAAACTTTATTCATTGAACTAATTATTTGTCGTATATTCATGTTGCAATGATCATAACTTCTTTCTCGCGGTACAATAGTCACGTTAAACCAGACGCTTCATACATGTGCAGTCAACAGAGCTCGTCAACAAGCGTGTGTTGAACTCTGTGTCGCTTAAGAAAGTAACAATTTCAAACATACTTTCGCTTGTAAATATTTTTAAAATTAACCAATAAAACTCATTGATTGACCAGTCAAACGTTTACACTATAGATACATTATCATATACATACTAAGGCCGTTTTCGATTATGCGGTTTGACTGGTTGGACCTAGTTGTTCGTTTATTAATTAAAGGCGGACCTTGTGATTTTATATTAATTTTAGACGAGCCTTGACAAAGCCCTCGCAGGCCTGTATCAAAAACTGCAGGTCCGTCAGGATTTATACTTGAAATAATGACTTTAACCAACGGTCGAACCGGTTGTTCCGAATAAACGAAAACGGCCTAGGTACTACAATGAATTAACCAGTGGTTACGTGTGAGTTTTTTATAATGTGTTAAGCGACAGTTTGTTTTCAAAATGGCGTCAATTTGGCGAATCGCGAAATTAATTGTTGTTATTAAATGCTTTAGGCTAATGAACACTATCCTCTGTGGGTATAATGTCATATATTCTGTTTAATGAGGTAACTGATGGATTCTGAAATATCTTATGATCGGTTTGCATCACATCTGTAATTCTGTAAGCCAGGACGAAACAAATTAATTCACACTCTTTACATCGTAACAGTTAATCCTAGCACCGGCATGCATTGCTAAGATTTGCAATACATCGCTAATGAAAGCAGTTTCACAATGCGTTTTATTTGCACACTTGTGTTTAATTAAATAGAAATGTTACCTATTTATCTAACAAATTATTCAAATAGCATGTCATCAGATTTTTTATAAAAGTTTTAGCAATCTGATCTGTTTCTGTCGTATCATTTTCGTGTAAAAAATGGTAAATAAAACCGCATTCGGAAAAATATGCATATGCAAGAGACATAAGAAAATTTAAATTTAAAATTAGCTTCATTAAACATGATCAAAATAGTACTCAATATGTTTAAATGAATGTTATAAACAACCACTGCAAGTTGTAGGAGTCAGTGTATAGAGAAAGCAATTTTTAAAAAAATTAACAGTTTTTTATATATAGCTATATATCACTTATCACTATAATAGGAATTAATAAACAAGTGCCCAACCTATTTGTTGAGAAATGATAAATACACATATACTGGTAGTATCATGTAGGAGCACTAGAGCTAGCTACTTTAGTACCAAATTCAGTTAGAATTTGGAATACTTTCAAAATAAGACATTTATTTAATACAGAGATTTATTGAATATTAATTTGGTAGCACACTGCCATTGGCATAGTGTGCAAAGACATTTCATAAATGGCCCAAAATGGGACCCTTTTTTATATTAAATGGAGGGAGTTCTTTAAGGCTTATATACCCAAACCTTTGGGCAATATTTACAAAACTGAGGTTTCAAAATCGATCTTCTTTATCTAAGTATAAACAACTTAACATAATTTGCAGACAAGACTGGAGCTGAAGATTTTGCAGCAATGCATACAGCATCTGCAAAACAAAGTTTTGAAAAAGGAAAAGACAGCCTTGTGGACTGGGCAAAAGTGCTGTCATGCACTAATGTTAAGGAGACGTCCCGGAAAAGGAAAAAGACAGCAAAGCAACTAGAGTTAGAGGAGGATCAGACTGCTAGCACTGCACTGAACCAGGTTACACCCTCTAATTCGATCGTCAGTACATCTGAATCAGTCGTCGAAAATCAGAAGATGAATTCGAATCCTAAAAAACTACAAACAAGAAAGCAGAAGTCTAAGCCGCCTACTGAAAAACAGAAATCCATGGAGACACAGAAAATGCAGACAGCTGCTTATTTCAAGAAGAAACGCAATATTGATGTAAGTTAAATCTTTTTTTTTTTATTCTAATAACTCTTAGTCTTACAAAATATATCTTTGTTTTTTATTTTCCACATTATGCACAGGCTGGGCAAGCATAATTAATCTAATATAAATGTAATTCAAGACCTTTTTTCTTGCTTTCATTTCATTCTCATGTTTAATTAACCAAAGACTTAATGATAATTGGGTGAAATAGTGTAAGGAACAAGTTCCAACAATATCAGAATTGTTTTCAAAATCTGTAGATACACAAAACATATCTTGATCTCAAAAATATTCTAGTGTACTGGTAAGTATTGTTTTGCCAAATAAATACTCAGAGTTTGGTGGATATTAATTTATTACCAGGCAAGTTTGCTTTAAATTTGTGTTGAATATTATTACATGTATGTGGTTAATATTTTTAGGAAGAAATATTTGCCCAGTTTGTCTTAGACATTATTTACAAAGTATGATAGACAAGAAAAACAATTATGCTGAATTACGGTATACTTTTGCAGAGCCTACCTTGCCCAGAAGACATACCTAACCTAAATGTCCCCTCATCCGAAGCACCCAACCCAAGTGATACACACGTAGAATCCCCTCAACAGTCACCACCGACCCCTACTTCATATGCCAGACAAGCAAAGCAGAGATCAGTTAACCAATCTCCTGATCAACCATCCCTAAAGAAAAGAACTCCCCAAAAGGCAGCACAATCTCCCACATCGGCAGCTTCAAAAACTCTTCAAAGAACATCTCCGAGGTTAAAAACACCACAACGCATGGGACCAGTTTTAAGATCTACGCCCAAGTCACTGGCAAAGACGTATACTGAAACCTCTCCAGAAAAACTACCTGTTCTGCACCAAAAAACAAGAAGAACACTGGAGTGGTCAGCAGCTTCAACACCCCTTATGCTGCCATTAGAGCCAAATTTCCAGGACAGTGATGAGCTCTTCAATACATGTCCAGTTGCCAGCTATCCAGATTTTAGGAGCACCATCAGCACATGTAAGTATCCACTAGGGGGTAAGGACAAAAGTTCGCCTCCATCTTCACTATTTCTATCTTAAAAAGAATTGATATTGTTATTAAAATATTATTTTAGTGCTTAAAAACAACCTGAACTATATAGACTAAATTAGATATTTGTGTGCACTGCATTTAGATTTTTGTTTTAGCATCTGCAATTGGTCAAGGCCTCGAGGCACTCTATGGATGTTCCACATTTGGCTGCAAAGAAAAAATGTAAGCCTTGGAAGATGAAAACAGAGTGCTTAAAGAACAGATAGCTAAACTTGAGGAGGAAAATTGTCAGCTTCGCGTCAGCCGAACACCAGGTATTACATCAATATATAGTTAAAAAGAAATCAAACAAAATAACGTTCAGCATTGTACTTTGATATTTTCCATTTTACACCAGTATAAAACTACTTTAAAACTACCAGTCACTGTTAATGTGAGAACAATGTAGACAAAGAATAAAATATTTCTGAGTTCATATCTCCCCTGATTTAACACAACCTAACTAAGAGCATGAATGTTATTATGAGAAACTAATTAGTATAGTTTTTGCAATCACAGATTGTTAGATGAAATTAATGATAAGAAAAGAAGCCAGAATAATTTTAACATTGTTTTTCTTTATTTTAGCACCCTCAGAATCACATAAATTAATTGATGAGCTGAAGGGTGTCATTCGGAGATGGGAAAACAGGTGTGGACAACAGGTTGGGAACCACCAGCATATTGAACTTGAAGTGGAAAGTACACCTTTTAGGTCACCAGCTCAATCGTCAACTATCAGACCGATTGTCATGACGACATGTCCACTTGAGTCATCACCATTTTCAACCATCAGACCTAGTGTCATGATGACCAGTCCACTTGAGTCTGACACCAGTATAACTGAGAGTCCAGTCAATCACAATTCCAGCAGCAGTACATCCTTAGACCACTTCCTTCAACCGGGAGAAGGAAAGGTATGATTTTTCACCATATTCTTTTAATAGGCTTTTATGACAAGTTGTAGTAATTTTTTTCTCAAAATTGTTTTAGTCATAACCAATGGCTCCTTTTTGGACACAAAATCCCGATTAGAGTCACTTCTTTATGCAACTAAAGTTAAAGTTAAATGCCATAAGTCTGTTTTTGACTACTGGTGGTTTGTTTCATGAAATTGGGCCATTACTTTATTCTTAATCAACTTTCAATGTTAATGAACTGGTTTTGAGATTTGGATGAAATGATATTCCAGATACCACTGATTGAGGGACACAACCTCTTCATTGATGGGACGAAACTCCATATCATGAGGAGAAAGTCCCAAAAAGTCCCTAGCAGGATGCTACGGTCCCTCCTGGATTATTATTTTGATGCCAGGTTCCTTCAGAGCCATTCTGCTACTGGCGAGAAGTCTAGCAAACCTGCTCTGCCTCATGCCATCGTTGACCCTTTCAAAGGTATCATATCTGTTATGTATATAGCAACTTATGGCCAGATGTTCACCTGACCCTACATAAATCAATGAGATCCCACTTCTAAATAAACTTAACTATTCTTAAGGTTATATTACAAAAACCAGTCAAAAATTCTGCTATCACATTCAAACCAGAGCGTTTTTAATTTACTCTCTAAATCAGTACCTGTATATGATTCAGATGTGGTATCTATCTAGATCTGTCAGCATCTCGATACATTCATAAATTTAAAAACACCGTTACATGTTATTTTTTTAACTATACATCTTTAATGAACAGACATGATAGTTTAAAGACTTGCAGTATTTCGATTCAGGTGATGAAAAGTCGGAGTACTCGAAAAAATTGAACATTATATTTCTAATTTCAACATGCACATTTTAATGATAAGATACTGTCCCAAGAATTGCTTTAATGCATCGTCACCTAAACTAACCATTAGGCCATTGTGACTGCCAAACATCCATTCCATAATTTGTTCATTGAATGTTTTCTTTTTTTCTCGATTTATTTAGAACGTACTGTTTGCAAAATTTTAATATTTTGAATACTGCTTATCACCGGTTAACCACTGATTTGCTTAAGATTAGCTCTATTATAACAAATGTTTATGTTTTTTTGTCTTTTTCGACAGACTATGTGATTCAGAACTTCAAAGTGGACCCCACACAGATAAACATCATGATTAACCGAAAGTGTTTGGACGCAAAAAGAAAAATAAAGTGCTAATTTGGAGAACAAACCTAAAGATGGCTGGACAGAGTTTTTCATGCATACAGTTTGGACAAAATAAATTCTGCAGCACAAATTTTCTGAGATTTCATGTTTCTATTTTATTTTCAGTGAAGGACAGCTCATGTGAGCAAAAATGCTCACATGAGCTCACATGTGCACACATGAGCTCACATGTGCTCATGTGAGCTTGCGCTAGCTAACATCAGCTCACATGATTTAACTTCTATTGATCATGTGAGCTTTTGTGAGCAGTTTATCTCATTTGCATGTTAAAATGCTCGCGAGGTCTCATATGAGCAAATTATGTTAGTTTCTCACATGAGCTTCTTACGAGCAAATTGTGAGCAGGTTTTGGTAAGGGTATAATGTTCCTAAATCCAGCAGGTTTAAGGTGTTCATGAAACTGACAACTAAATCATCACGTGGAAAATACGCCTATTGGATGTTTATGACACCTAGTCATCAGGTGCCAAATAATTGTTTAGTAATAATACGAGCGCATGTTACAGACCTGTTTAGCCGAAAAATTGCCCATGTGTAATAGCCACGATTGAAATGTGTAATTTTAATCTCCAATGTGTAATTTTCAGATTTGTTCATTAGCTAATTGACGTCCCTCTGTTCAATCCGAATATATCATAAAACTTGCATATTTCAGGCATTTACTGTTAATCATTATTAATGTGCGTGTTCTTCTCCCCTTGGTTGTGGAAATGAACGATTTACTAAGTTATGTTTGAAAAATATCTCCTTCAGTCAGGTACATACAGATGTACTCTATAATAGATCATTATAGAGTTTTTAGTGTTTCAAAGAGCCCCGACTGAATTCAGACAAAGACAGTGGTAGTATGGATGTGCATATACATTATTGACATTTGATTTTCAATATACATTATTGACATTTGATTTTCAGAAAGTTTTTTATACTGAGCATTACAACTTAAGATAAGCCAAAACAAAAACGAAAAAAAAACCCATAGCATTTGACAATATGCAATTAATCAGATTTAAAGAATTTACATGACTATCAAAACAGAATCAAGCTTTTGAAAAGCAAGTTTCATTTCCTTATGTTCAACAAAAATGACGGTTGAGTCACTGTCAGTTTAAAGGGACAATTCGGTCTAAGAGAACATTAAAATTTGTACATATATTGGAAACAAACCAGTTCAATGGAAATTAGATCAGTCGGTTTTACTGTGATATGCCAGAAAAGCCCATGGTGGTGAAATGTGTGTGAAATATTCAAACTCGCTCGCTGTCCGCCATTACACATTGTGGTCAAACGTCTTGTATGCCGAACCTTGCCCCTTGCTTGTAAAGTAATGCAACTTTTGTCTAGAACTGCTCAAATCGCTCTGACAGTAGTGTGTTTACCTTATTAGGTGAATTGTCTTACCTAAAAATCACTTTATCACCTCCTCGGTGGTTATGTAGTTCATTTGTTTAGCGTGCGTGACTTTGGCACGGGTACGGGTACAGCGTATACATGTACCTGCTATATCGTATTGATCAACGATTTGTAATTTCAACGGTATCAATTAAAATACTTAACAATGACGTGGAATTTGTCAATATTTTATGTTATATGTTTCATAAGAAATGTAGAACAATACATTTATGCTACATTTTGCTTCTTGGTTATGTAAAAGAATTAGCCTGAGTGAATTGTCCCTTTAAGACACTTAGGTATTGATCAAACATGACCTTACTAAAATGATCAAGATTACTTAATAAATGAATTTCAATTATAAGTAAACGAATAAAAAATTCTTATCCATATCATAATAACATCAACAAAAAATTGCTAATTACATTAATCACAGTACTTTAAATCTAAAGTCAGAATTGCATACGGTGTAATGAACAAAATGATTTCCTTTTAGTGAAGCAACAATATAGTTCCATTCAACTGGTGTTATTGGATTTAAATGATTGTCCACACTTCTTTTGTGGCGTCGACGATTCGAGCTTTAATTTTTCCGTTTAGGCATGCCATAAACCGCTTTAGCTTAGCCTCCCTCGTGTTTACAATCATTTTTGTTATGAAATCGTGATGCTACAAACGTTTGATTGCCATGTGCTCATAGACGATGTGAAGCGTTCCAATGACGTGAATTAGGCGGGGTGCATTCGATTGCGCCCGATTAACAGTATTGTTATTAACTATAAAATGTCTTTCGTCAATTTCGCAATCGAAGTTATTTCATGAAAGTATAATTCCGCAATTCAATTTCTAAATCATTAATTTTGAAAATGTTTTTTTTCTAACTGGTTTTGAAATGAGATTCGTAAAAATAAAAAAAATGGATATATAAACCGCTAATTGTGGAAAACATCGGTGGTAAGGTTATGTAATGTTATGGAACATGTAGCTACCCATTGGGCCGATCAGGACATGAAATGTATTCGTCTCGGAAGCGTGCTGCTATGAACGCATCACTAACAATACTTGAGTATTGATTTTTACAGGGCCATACCATCAATATAAGTGTTGGATTAAATGCAATAGCGGATTCTTTTTCATTTACTTTTTTACCAGAACATACAAATACCTGACGTACGGCTATTCCTAATGGAATCAACACGCATCGAATATCACGCCCGTATGGTCGATGCAGAGGAATTGTCGTACTATGTCACAATTTGTCAAAGGGACTTGAAATGAATTAAAAAGTAAACTATTCATGTGGGTCTTTAAAAAAAATGCTAGCATTGCATTAGTAGTGCTCTTTTGAACTTATGACATTTAGAATTCACAAGTATGTTACCCCTACCTACCTTAATATTCTAATGTTATTATGAACAGAAGTATTTTCAGCATTGCATATGCGTAAAGCAACAGCACAATCTGATTAAAACGCATATCCTTATAACCACTCCGTTCAATCTTGTCAAACGTAGTGATAATAAGGATCTGTATTTTAATCAGACTGGCAACAGCATGAGTGCACAATGAAAAGTGAGCTGGCGTTCCGATACACGTATATGTACAGTATAATGTCATACGTATGGAAACAATGTCTTTTCTCCTCTTATATCTTAGGGATTTCTATTGAATAACAAATACATTTTACCTGTTAAAAATATAGGTGGGTGTTTTGGGAGACTGTGGTATGTTCGTGTTGTGTCTTCTTGTATATTGGAACTGTTGCCCTTTTTATAGTGCTATATCACTGAAGCATGCCGTCGAAAAGACCAAGCAACTCATGTATGCTGAGCGCTAAGCAGGAACAGAAACTACCTCTTTTATATAGTGTGTCTCGGCCATGTGACAGAACCAATTAAGAGCTCACCTCCAGGCCAAAAGAGAGACGGTACCAAGGGAGGCATTATGAAAGATAAAGTCAGCTAGGAAGAAGAGAAAAGAAAAGATCCTAAGTTTAGTCGCCTTTTAAGATCATGCAATAGGGGCAGCAGGTACAATTATAACACCCTACTTGCAGGGCAAACATCTGACAAAATTTCAACATGAAATTGTTGCACACTGATAGTGTTAATGCGGTTACGCATAGATATTGATTTGTGACATCTGACAAAATTTCATTAACCAATATCTTTGCATAATCGCTTTAGCAATAACAGTGTGCAACAATCTAATAAAAATACAGATCCTTATTAGCACTACGTTGGAACGGAGTGGTTATAAGGATCTGTGTTTTAATCAGATTGTCTTGCAGGGGATGTTTCACCGATGATGCTGACACTATACATGTATTCTTATTTTGAAAGGAACACAAAAGCGTCCTCAGTATAATGTGACCGGGTGGGATGTGTTGCTTGGTGTCTTCGGCGGCATGCTTCAGTGATATAGCACTATAAAAAGGGCAATAGTTCCACCATACAAGAAGACATAACATGAATTTACCGCAGTCTCCCAAAACACGCACCTCGCACAACATTACACGCAACACACCGCATACATGGGAGGCCGTCCTGACATGACCATAGCTGTTAATAGGACGTTAATTAATCAAACAAACAAACAAATGGCGAGAAAGCACGCACAACGAAAAGGATTATCATTAAGAACTAGTGAAAGAAATATGTGACACTGTAGTAACCATCTTATATTTCCTAACGTTATACACAGGAAGTAAATAATGGATGTGCTCATTCTAAAAGACACAGCACGTTTCGAAAAGTGTCGTGGTATTTGCGGAATTTTAATTTGATACCCTATAGCTATTAGTTGGCGGTTTGCTGTAATAATTCAGTTTGAGAGGCTACTAGTCTGCAATATTTCGAACATGAAAATGAATTATTTTGAAGTCCTACTTAGATATTCAGCCAACTTTAAATTCAAATTTGTTACGATATAAATCGTCAGTAGCCATTGTTATATTCAGGAAATTCCGAGACACCAGGAAACTGTAGTGTCAGTGGTTTGGAAAAAAATAACAATCATATGCTGCATCCGGTGATGTTTTGTAAACCAAATGATGGTATAACAACAATTCTCTTTTGCATTTCTATATATTTTTGTTGGTGTTATTGTTGTTTTTACTGATTGATAAGAGGTCAAATAACTGATTACGGATAATAATTTGTTGTTGGGAAACAAAATTGCTGCGTCAAGCCAAATATGAAAAAAAAAAATGCTGAAAAATTACCATTTTTGAGCTTAAATTCGTATTTTTTCATTTCCTGCGTTCAAATCACTACATATTGGATTTTTTGGTCCTGACATGTATTTGTTGTTCTATTGTGGTCATTTTGATACCTCGTTTGTATACTTAGTCGAAAATGTCAATGTTATGACTATTTTCTATTTTTCAGTGAATTTCGAGATGGTGGCCATTTTGATAACGTCATAACCGGATTTTATACGATGTTAACATTGGTTTTTGTTGTTTTCGTTGCTTAAACTGATAGATAAGTTGTCAAAAAACTTATTAGAAATAATAGTTTGCTGTTGGGAAACATTTTTGCTGCGTCAAGCCAAATATGAAAAATTTGCTGAAAAAATCTCCATTTTTGAGTTTAAAATCATATTGTTTTCATTTCCTGCGTAGAAATCAATATATATATATTGGATTTTTTGGTCCTGATATGTATTTGTTGATCAATTGCGGTCATTTTGATACCTCATTTGTCTACTTCGGTTGAAAAATGTCAATGTTATGACTATTTTTCAATTTTTAGTCAAATTCGAGATTACGGCTATCTTGATGACGTCATAACCGGAAGTTCATCCCAGCTTATGCAATGTTAACATTTTGATTTGTGATCAGTGGGTCATTAGGGTTCAGAAAAATATTGGTTCGGAGGTTTCGAGAG
>SAYR01008610.1:1221484-1274332 GCA_004382745.1 Argopecten irradians irradians | reverse complement strand
GGAGGCCGTCCTTACATGACCATAGCTGTTAATAGGACGTTAATTAATCAAACAAACAAACAAATGGCGAGAAAGCTCGCACAACGAAAATGATTATCATTAAGAACTAGTGAAAGAAATATGTGACACTGTAGTAACCATCTTATATTTCCTAACGTTATACACAGGAAGTAAATAATGGATGTGCTCATTCTAAAAGACACAGCACGTTTCGAAAAGTGTCGTGGTATTTGCGGAATTTTAATTTGATACCCTATAGCTATTAGTTGGCGGTTTGCTGTAATAATTCAGTTTGAGAGGCTACTAGTCTGCAGTATTTCGAACATGAAAATGAATTATTTTGATGTCCTACTTAGATATTCAGCCAACTTTAAATTCAAATTTGTTACGATATAAATCGTCAATAGCCAATGTTATATTCAGGAAATTCCGAGACACCAGGAAACTGTAGTGTCAGTGGTTTGGAAAAAAAACCAATCATATGCTGCATCCGGTGATGTTTTGTAAACCAAATGATGGTATAACAACAATTCTCTTTTGCATTTCTATATATTTTTGTTGGTGTTATTGTTGTTGGGAAACAATATTGCTGCGTCAAGCCAAATATGAAAAAAAATGCTGAAAAATTACCATTTTTGAGCTTAAAAACGTATTTTTTCATTTCCTGCGTTCAAATCACTACATATATTGGATTATTTGGTCCTGACATGTATTTGTTGTTCTATTGTGGTCATTTTGATACCTCATTTGTATACTTCAGTCGAAAATGTCAATGTTATGACTATTTTCTATTTTTCAGTGAATTTCGAGATGGTAACGATGTTAACATTGGTTTTTGTTGTTTTCGTTGTTTAAACTGATAGATAAGTTGTCAAAAACTTATTAGAAATAATAGTTTGTTGTTTGGGAACATTTTTGCTGCGTCAAGCCAAATATGAAAAATTTGCTGAAAAATCTCCATTTTTGAGCTTAAAATCAGATTTTTTTCATTTCCTGCGTAGAAATCAATATATATATATATTGGATTTTTTGGTCCTGATATG
This sequence comes from Argopecten irradians irradians, assembly GCA_004382745.1. Lineage (NCBI taxonomy): Eukaryota > Metazoa > Mollusca > Bivalvia > Pectinida > Pectinidae > Argopecten > Argopecten irradians. Next base: position 1,273,289 of record SAYR01008610.1, on the reverse strand, counting down.
TATTTGTTGATCAATTGCGGTCATTTTGATACCTCATTTGTCTACTTAGGTTGAAAAATGTCAATGTTATGACTATTTTTCAATTTTTAGTCAAATTCGAGATGACGGCTATCTTGATGACGTCATAACCGGAAGTTCATCCCAACTTATGCAATGTTAACATTTTGATTTGTGATCAGTGGGTCATAAGGATTCAGAAAAATATTGGTTCGGAGGTTTCGAGAGGTGCATGTGGGACCCTCCTAGCCCATGGCCTAATTCGTGTTGTGTCTTCTTGTATAGTGGAACTGTTGCCCCTTTTATAGTGCTATATCACTGAAGCATGCCGCCGAAGACACCAAGCAACACACCCCAACCGGTCACATTATACTGACAACGGGCGAAGCAGTCGTCCCACTGCCTGTATGCTGAGCGCTAAGCGGGAGCAGAAACAAACACTTATAAACTTTGGTGTGTCTCGGCCAGGGGACAGAACCCAAAGCCTTCCTCACATAGGGGCGAACGCTCAACTCAAGACCAAAAGTGAGGCGGTGCCAAGGGAAGCATTAGGAAAGATAAAGTCAGTTAGGAAGAAGAGAAATTTGACAACAGGCAAACTACTAGTAATCTTTCATCAACTTTCGGCTATATGCTTGTAGGAAGAGAAACTACATGTTGGTAAGTGTGATTCGGCATAACGAATGAGCCACTTACTTTCCCGATTCATTGTATATATATTTTTATTTGATCCATACACGTATGGTTAATATTTCTACAAACAATCGCAGTCTTCCAGAAGATTTTCATCTTGTGTCTTTGAATTTTCATCAGCAATATTGTACAAATCAATATTCTTAAATTCATATATTATGTAGATAATGGTTCAGGTTAATATTATCATTATGAAAACCAATTCACTACATAAAAGCTCTTTTATGACTTTGCGTGTAATATTGGTGACGTGTTGTCGTCTCTCTGAATGATTTTATCAATATTTGACGAAAAGGTTATCTGTTAAATAAGATAAAGTAAGTCCCATGGGAAATTATTGAGAATTATATTCTGTAACACGGAGATAAACAGATAGACAAATCACAATGAACGAAGCAGATATAAGGTCATCTCGTCCATTCGTTTCCGAATTTTTTGTTTTTCAATTTGTTGTATGACATTTTAGGTACTTTGGACAAGAACTCTGTCGTAGTAATGGTTTCTTTACGGCGAGTAAAACAAGGTGTTTAAAGGATACACAAAATTAAACTGGTCGGTAAAAGGTCGTCAAGCATAACGAAAGGACCAATATACCATTCAGGGACATCGGAACCAGGGTATATGATGTTTATATTACTATTTGAATACACTAAGTTTGGTTCTTCTTGTATATAACATACTCCAAATGACGCAGGTAATTTTATGATTCAACTACAAGGAGAAAGATATTTACAAGCAACCTTTTTTCAACAAGATAGTACCAAAATAACTTAAACGTAAAAATCTCTGATCAGGCAGCGTAAAAATCTCTGATCAGGCAGCAAAACTTATTCTATGTTGATAAATCATTAAAGCATACTGCATAAGAAATACATAGAGCATGACATTTCACTAATTGACACACTATACTGATAATGGGCAACCAGTCAACTCCTCTCTATATGTTCAACAATAAGCGAGTGTAGACGCTATCAACGTTACAGACGATGTTGTGTCTCGGCCATGGAAACCATCAACAACAGTGGTGCTATGGAACGGGGAGTCGCCGGTGATGAGTGGATAAAGACATTATGCTATTTTATTACAACGTCGTCTCGGCAGATTCCCCGTTAAAATATATTGAGTATAATGGATAAGCAATACAGAGAAGTTATATGTCTTCTGCAATCGTGACCTTTTGCCCTGAAATGGATTACGAGCATTCCAAGTCATCAAACACGAGAACATGATTTACCGAATGATTTAGTTGACTAAACGGAGTCTGAAGTATTTGAAGTGATTAGTAGAACTAAAAAATAAATAAGAGACCTAGGAAGTTAAAGATGCTCCACCGCTGACAAATGGTATTTTTCACGATCAAAAACAGGAGCAGACGATTTTGTATTTTTCTTCAAGTCACAAAACTTATTTTACACCATTACCACCATTGAAAAGATTGAGCTTCAAATTTTACTTCAAGTTAAAAATATGAAAATGATAAATTGCATCCCGAAAAAAATTCCGTGGCACTATATCTTATATAGAATGAAGTAATGATTGCATGAAAGACGAAATAAATTATTTTATATTATTTTTTGTGTTAAGTAGGCATATATATACATGATTAAAGACCAATTATTGTTCAAATGATGAATATCATTTATGCTCTGTCGGCGATGGAGCATCTTTAATATCACACTCTAATGTGCACAATCCGTATACCCTACATCATAGTTAAGGGAAGTTATAAGTAAATATGACTGATGCTCATTGGCCAGTTTCACAGAAAATTCGTTTACATATAGACATACCCATGCTGAACAGTTTTGACAGCGCCCCTCCGGCCTCAGGTGGTGTTAACCAACAATTTGTACAATTCTGATTATTTTCCACCTCACAGGAATGCTACCAGCGAAAAATGATCATCATGCATACTTATTTCCACACAAAAATGCGTTTATATGAACATAGTTTATTGATATTTTTAGTTACACCTCTCGGCCCCACAGGTGTCGACACGACCATTTGTACAATTTTGAAATCCTTCATTTGTGATAACAATATGATTGCTATCAGCTTCTTACTTAAGACCCAAAATCCGGTTGCTATGGTAACGTCATTATTTTTTTACACAAAATGTGAAAGGGTGTGATCTTAAGTTTCTAAATATATCAGGTTGTTGACCTAAATTGTTTATGTAATAGGTGAAAAATCACTTTGAAACAAAATATTAGATTTCCGCGAGTTCTTAGGAGTTAAGGGGTTAAGAAAAGACAACACATTTGATATGTTTTAGCCCAGCCACTCAGACCCCTGGGGCAGCCTAGTTATTTTTATACTTATGAATATCCACCCCATGTGCTATCAGTCAAATTTCGTAAAATTCCGACCGGTGGTTATAAGAAAAAATCATTTTTTGACTGAACGCCGCCGCGGTATGGCAGATTCACACAATTGTCCAGAATATCAAATATCCAATATTGTTTAATGAATGTAATTGAATTTGTAGATATTTGACATATCTAAAATTTGACACGCCTGTGTAACTGTGTCCTGTTTTTCATCATCGTATAGCAAGTCTAGTGTTTCAGAAAACTAATTGAAATAAACTCTCGTCAAGAACAAAATGCTTTACAGTTTTGGTTAGTACGACAGGACAGATAATCTAATTTTAAGAATACATCCCTGAAAATCCTTATGAAATCTATCGTGTGATCTTCTGGGATCTTTGCTGTAGAAGAAAGACATTGCAAAGATAAAATTGCCATCATTTGTGGAACCGGAAGTAGGAGCCATTATGTCCACAGCATACGCTTTATATGTGAACAATAATATCAATGGGGAATACATTGTCATTATGTCCGGATCATCAAATATTTAGGTCCGGAGATTAGTATTGTTGTTGCTATGTATGTCAAGTCGTTCGGAGCACCTTCGCACGCTGGGTAATAAAGAATACACCAGAGGCTTTCTGGTACACAGATGGCGCCTCGAGCATTTATTGTTATGGTCCTGTAGTGTCTAAGGTTAGTAGATATATAATGTATCAGCACGAGCTACAATAATGCTTTTCTCGGAATATATCGGAGATGTTTATGTGCTTTAAATCATCCTCTGACCTTACGAGTGTAATATTTGACTCGAACTGTCGAATTTCATTGGCCAGATTGAAATAGAATGTCAGAAATAGCGTTATCGGCGACTTTAGGTAAAAGCAAGACATTTCTGAATAATGTCGATTGCTTTATTTTAGGAGGCGTTGAAAGCCATCACGTAAGTCACCCGGTCCACTTTTATACATTTTAAGTAGTGGCGACACAAAAACATCTGTATTGGTGCTATCTTGATGTAGAGAATAAAGGGAACAAAGGCATGTCATATTTTTCAAAATAGTTTGTACGATTAAAATAAGTGCAGCATTTTCATAACAATGCCTCATTAATTAATCAAAAAAATTCGCCGTTTTGACCTCGAAGCCACGTGGGGTAGGACAGCGCGTTGTTGTGATGGAACAAAAGGTGTTCTTAGCTATAGTTACTTGAGAATATGCTTCTATAGATATAGCAAAACAATTTTTAGAACGTTAACAAGACGTAACCATACGTGACCTTGTCCTGCACGTTAAAAGGTTTTGTGTATAATATACAACTAAAACTAAATACACCATCAATAACACTTCATTATGTCATTTTTAGTGGAAACGTAACCTTGCACTATTATTTTCCTTGTCGGGTGCAGAGTCTGTGTACATTCGCTTTGCGCAGATTCAAACTGCGCACGCGATACCGGACGTTAGTGTCTTATTCCTTTTAATACATTTTGCCGTTATTTAGTGACACCAAACATTCAAAAACATACTAAGACATACCTGTCAGCGATGATCTACTGTAAATTAACAACAGTGACATTACACAGTGCTAAACACATTCGTTTCATGCCAAACTTAAAGCGGCATTTCATACAAACTCTTGCATCTGTCACGATATTCTTAGCATCTGATCAACTTTTAGAACTTCCGGAACAATTCTTGCAAATATATCATGTGTATATAGTCAATAAACGTGACGAAACGGATAACTTTTAGTAACCGCCGAAGACCTTTTCAGCGTTATTTAGCAGATTATATTTAATATATTTCACATCATCCTATGTCCTAGGTGTATGTTGCACTATTGCTTACTAAACACTGTAACCCTAGACCGCATTTGGTCTAATAAAAATTATAAAATTACCAAGCCTTGCGTAAGAGAAGCGAACAAAAAATCATTAAGTATCAGTCTGGATCTATGAGCTCTTATATCTGTCGTCGTATCAATATGATAATAAACACACTTTTATGTAACAAAGAACACAATTAAGAAAGTTCAAAGTAATTTTACATTAAAAGTTCTAAATATGAAGTAAAGGAAAATATTTATTACAATACATCAAGGACCTAAACCATTTCCTTGCAAAAGTCCCAAGCGGAAGTGCTATGTACACCTTTTACTGAGGATTATTTCATACTGGAAATTAAGGTTAGGTAGTAGACATATTTCTAGTTAATCCATTGTATAATGATGCAAATTAATTTTTAAAGCCGGTAATTGCTGCGCCATGCGGCTTTGTTAAGATGGGTCCATGTAGGATCCATCTCCGGTTGATGCGTACGCATTTTCTGACTTCCAGAATTAACAGTTCGCCTGTTAAACAAGCAATAGCCATGTAACCAACCAGTTCATATTATAACCATTACTTGATATTTTTGCAGTTCATATAGAAAGACCATAGCTGTTAATAGGACGTTAATTAATCAAACAAACAAACAAATCATATAGAAATAGGATTTTCGTGGTCCATTTTTAGCTCATCTGGCCCAAAGGGCCGGTGAGCTTATGTCATGGCGCGGCGTCCGTCATCCGTCCGTCAATATTTCCTTTAAATCGCTACTAGTCATAGAGTTCTGCATGGAATGTAACCAAATTTGGCCGGAACCATCCTTGGGGGAAGGGAAACAGAGTAAAATTTTGGCTCTGACTCCCCGGGGGCAGGGAGGGGGTGGCGCGGCCCAATACGGGAAATAGAGGAAAATCCTTCAAATCGCTACTAGTCGTAGAGTTCTGCATGGATTCTATGTATATTTTGCCAGAAACATCCTTGGGAAAAGTGGAACAGAGTTTGTATAAATTTTGGCTTTGACAACCCCCCCCTCCCGGGGGTAGGACGGGCGGGGCCTTAATAGGGAAATAGAGTTAAATCATTTAAATCGCTACTAGTCATAGAGTTCTGCATACCGCATGGCATGTAACCAAATTTGGTCTGAAGGAAGGGAAACAGAGTTTGTATAAATATTGGATCCGACTCCCCGGGGGCAGGAGGGGCAGAGGAAAATAGAGGAAAATCCTTCAAATCGCTTTTAGTTGTATTGTTCTGCATGGATTCTAAGTAAATTTTGCCAGAAACATCCTTAGGAAAAGTGGAACAGAGTTTGTTTAAATTTTGGCTTCGACCCCCCCGGGGGTAGGAGGGGCGGGGCCCAAATAGGGAAATATCATTTAAATTGCTACTAGTCGTAGAGTTCTGCATGGATTGTAACTTAATTAGGCCAGAAAATCCTGTGTTAACGGGAACAGAGTTTGTATTAATTTTGGTTTCCAACCAGTGGAGCAGAAAGAATGGGTCCCAATTGGGAAATTTAAGGTAAATCTTAAATTTCTTAAGAAAAAACACCGTGATCCTGTAATCAGAACATTACTTGGCATTACAATAACCAGGTGAGCGATACAGGTCCTCTGGGCCTCTTGCTCTGTATTATTAGCATATTTCCAGATCGGAATGTGGCTTCAGACAATGACGCTGGTGGTATGGACTACCAGGTTGAAGCCGTGCTTTTACATATTCACACTGGATGTTGTTGATCGGTATTGCTATTGATACGACGATAGTTTGATAATATTTCAGAGATAAATACAATTATTAACTTCTTTAAAACATCTTAGCAAGTATTTTTTCCCAGTGTAAAATACGAGACTTTGCAGCTAATCAAATTATACTGACTGCGTAAACAAAACATGCGAATAAGAGGTAAAGCATGATTTCTCTAACGGATCGGGAACTACAGGTATGTTACGTTCACAAATGAACGTATTTTAAACTGTAAATGCCTTAAAATGTGGGTAATGATTGTATTGAATTAGAATCAACGACTGCATAAACCATGTGCATCAATGATGAATATCTTTGCTGATTCATATTAAAAAAATACAAGCTGTGAACACTAAAACGTGTTGTCCATGCCGGTCTAAAATGAAAACTGTAAATGGAAACATATGTTGGTGTATTTGGTCGAAAAAAAAACAACAGTTAAACACGAGCATTTTATTTTTCTGAACAAATAGAAAACAGTCCCGGTACACAATCATTTCGGTTACCTTTTAATTACCCCATTGCTCCAAGTCAGCCTCCAGTGCACATGTAAATGGACAAATAGGTGGTGGTCTTATTTCCAGACATCATCCCTAAGTATTGAAATGTGTAAAATAGGTGGGAGGTCTTATTTGCCGGAGTGGTCTTATTTGCGGTGAAATACGACTGTAGATTGTAGTGAAATTTATGAAAAGGGCACACGTGTTTCGTAGTATCGGATCTGTAGGATAGATTGTTTTTTAAGATGAATAAGCAATCAAAATTTGTTGTTGCAGCGGCTTTTCATATCATACTGACATGATTCTTGTTTGTTACATAGAATTGATAGTTGCTTTATTATATTTACCCTTCTATTTCGTCAGTTTAATGTGACCGGGTGGGGTGTGTTGCTTGGTGTATTCGGCGGCATGCTTCAGTGATATAACACTATAAAAAGGACAATAGTTCCACTATACAAGAAGAAACAACACGAATACATCGCAGTCTCCCAAAACACGCACCTCGCACTACATACACGCAATGTACAGCATATATGGGAGGCCGTCCTTACATGACCCTAGCTGTTGATAGGACTTAACTGAATCAAACAAACAAACAAACCCTTCTATTTACAAGGTTACTTACCTTCGACCTCCCAATGTGTTGCATGTGTGTTGTGGGTATGTGTTGCGAGTCCGCAGTTACTCTTTCTGATAGTGTAACTCTCTTTTTATTGTGTTATGCCGTCATAAACATCAAACAAGCTCCCACACCCGGTCATATTCTGCGTCAGGCATGATCGAGAACAGCCACTATGGTTGGCCTCGGCCAGGGGACAGGAGATAGGGCAACGTTTCACTTAAACCAAATGTGAGTTGGTGTCAAGAGAGATATTTTGAAACAGAACATCCGTTAGGAATGACAATGAAATAATTGTTTTGATAACAAAGTGGCAGGAGACCCTTGACATTTTCACATCCATATCTAGGATGGAACCCCAGTTAGCTAGGTGACAGCAAATGAACTGCAACACCATTCGATCATTAGTCATCCGTTATTATATTGTTAGGGATACGGTGAATACGTGGTATACTTGTACGCATACGTAAATAGAGGAAGTCATTTTTTATACCATATATCACACTTTTTTCGCATCTACAAATATTAAATTTATAAAAAAAACCTATTAATTGTATGAATAAACGCGAATGTTTGCATTTCAAGAATCATGCTCATCCGATAAAGCATGCACGATCACTGCGTTTCTGTAGTGCACCTCTGTGATCTTGCAATACCGAAGTAAAGGATCAGCATTGTACAGTATACACTATCGTGTGGTTTAATGTAAACCAGACAATTCATCGTATGAGAAAGTGACGTTAAGTTCAATAGGGCTTTTTTATTCATTTTCCTCACGTGTGTTTTTATGATTAAATGAACAACCTCTAATGCAGTCTTAGTAAATGTTTTAGACGCAACTATTTGAAGCGATTGATAGAAAATATGACATATTTAACGAATATCTGTGTACTTACACGCATATGACTTATTGTAGGTATAATTAGTAATCAGTCACATATCAATATCTTTTCGAGTCAATATTTATGAAGAAAAGCTTACAGCGGATAACATGAAACTCATATCTGAATCAAAATAATATTTTTTTTTGTATAATTTAGTATGACGCCTTTGAAGCTCTCGACGTCCGGCACTCTTTTATCTGACCATCGACAGAATACGGCTGAAAGAAATAAATATAATTTGATTGGAATGTGAATAGAATATGACTTAGCGAAGTGTGCCCCGAATTCAGCTATACTAATATAAAATAAAAACACAACAGCTTTTCTTCTGACTGAATCAGCTTACACTCGACTGGTCATCATTAACAGGACACACGCAACTTGAGCCATTGATTAAGATGCTATTTTGGTTTTACTGATCACACTGTCGTATTTCCTTGTTATAAAAAAGTTAAATGAGTTTGTTGTCATATTAGCTAAAGCTGGATTAGGGCAGATCCGGTAGGTTGAAATGACTTTCTCATTGAGGTGCAATCTGATTAAAATACAGATCCTTATTATCACTACTGGACGTAGTGGTTATAAGGATCTGTGTTTTAATCAGATTGATTGATGTGCTAACTCGAAGATTGCGCGTATTTGCATGTGCTATTGAAAATAGTGCTCAAAAAGCGTCGTTTATATCGGGACTCGGCAATCACGCCACTCGGGTCCCATGAAAAGATTCTTACATGGTCATGTGTTATTTTTCAGGTCGATCCCAAAGCAAAGATGACTACCATGACACCTTATCGAGTTAATTTTCTATACGACTATTACCAAGGTAGTCAGATGACCTTTAAGGCCCTTGGGCCTCTTGTTAAATTGGTATCTTCTATTGTTAGGATATATTGGACACAAAAACAAAGCAAAAAGCTGTAATATATATGTGTCGTACTATGAATTTACTATTGAGTTTTTAACCCCATTAAAAATCATATAATGAGTTTCTAAGTGTGGTGTCCTAAGGCCAGCGTTCCTGTAATTTACAAAAAAAAAAAAAAATTCCATATCAGTTATACATTATCATAAAATCAATGACCTGGATTTTTTTACGCTTTAATATTGGCCTAATAAAGGTCGATCATTGATATTATCGTATTTATCACACATAGATAATTTAAATTTTACCCCCGATGGCAATGGTATTTGATTAAATTACCAATTTTACGCACAGAAAATCACGACTGAGGTTAAATGCCAATGACGTATATAATCTCTAACTGTCGAATACCCCATACCTATCCTTTGGGTATGTACCAAAGTCTTAGGGCATATTTGAATATATGACTAATAGAACAATATTATTATCCTTTGTAATAGGATATTAAAACAAAAATATTTTATTACTAATAGAGAAAACATGTTCCATGCTACATGTACATACGTTAATATATTTCGTGTCAATTCTGAAAATGGTTTCTTTAACTATGATTGGGTTAATTCAGTTTGTTGAACTTGACTTCCTTTTAACAACCGGGGACATGTAAGGAAGTGGCAGGTTTGATGATGGAGAAAAACCGGAGTACCCGGAGACAAAACCACCGAACAGCAGTCAGTCCCTCGCAACTGACCCATATGAGATTCGAACTCACGACCCAGAGGTGGATGGCTTGTGGTTATATGTTGTGACATCGTAACCAATACCCAAGATTTATTATGACTACGGCGACTTTCGGATACAGTTATATCGCCTATCTATAGCAGACACAATTTAATAGTCTGACAGATGATGGAAGATAAGTCGGACGTTCAGTTGTGTGCTAGGATCATTTTGCTCTCGACTTAAGACGTTTGAGGTATTATCTATTGTTTTGCATTGGATGGACAAAAATAGAATCGTTTATTAAATTTTAATAAATTTTGAAGAAAAAAATTTGTCTTGACCGATGTTTTGCTCTATTCGCCTCAATTACAATGGACGGATATGAGGTAAATCACTTATTAAATATGTTCGGTTTTGAAAAAAATACATATTGCCTCGACCGTTTTTTAGGTCATCTGACCCAAAGGGTCAGGATGACCTATTGTCATCATGCACCGTCCGTCGTCGTGCGCCGCCCGCCATCCGTAAACTTTTCATTCAAACGACTTCTTCTCAATAACCGGAAGGCCCATTGTACTCATATTTGGCCTGTAGGTTGTTGGGATGAAGGGCTACCAAGTTTGTTCAAATAAATGACCTTGACCTTCATTCAAGGTCACGAGGGTCAAAAAGGCTAAAAATTTTAAACAACTTCTTCTCAAAAACCAGAAGGCCCAGGGTACTGATATTGGGCCTGTAGGATGCTGGGATGAAGGGCTACCAAGTTTGTTTAAATAAATGACATTGACCTTCATTCAAGGTCACAGGGGTCAAATAAAGCTAAAATCATTTAAACAACCTCTTCTCAAGAACCAGAAAGCCTAGGGTACTGATATTGGGCCTGTAGAATGCTTGGATTAAGGGCTACCAAGTTGTATATTATAGTAGATAATGTGAGGGTCTCGTACTTGTATACTATAGTACACAATGTGGGGTCTCGTACTTGTATACTATAATACACAATGACGGGGTCTCGTACTTGTATACTTCAGTACACAATGTGGGTGTCTCGTACTTGAATATTATAGTACACAATGTGGGGGTCTCGTACTTGAATATTATAGTACACAATGTGGGGGTCTCGTACTTGTATATTATAGTACACAATGTGGGGGTGTCGTACTTGTATACTTTAGTATACTATAGTACACAATGTGGGGTCTTATATTATAGTACACAATGACGGGGTCTCGTACTTGTATACTATAGTACACAATGTGGGGGTCTCGTACTTGTATTCTATAGTACATAATGTGGGTGTCTCGTACTTGTATTCAATATTACATAATGTGGGGTCTCGTACTTGTATATTATAGTACACAATGTGGGGGTCTCGTACTTGTATACTATAGTACACAATGACGGGGTCTCGTACTTGTATACTATAGTACACAATGTGGGGTCTCGTACTTGTATACTATAGTACACAATGTGGGGTCTCGTACTTGTATACTATAGTACACAATGTGGGGTCTCGTACTTGTATACTATAGTACACAATGTGGGGTCTCGTACTTGTATACTATAGTACACAATGTGGGGTCTCGTACTTGTATACTATAGTACACAATGTGGGGTCTCGTACTTGTATTCTATAGTACATAATGTGGGGTCTCGTACTTGTATAATATAGTACACAGTGACGGGGTCTCGTACTTGTATACTATAGTACAAAATGTGGGGGTATCGTACTTGTATTCTATTGTACACAATGTGGTGTCTCGTACTTGTATATTATAGTACACAATGTGGGGTCTCGTACTTGTATACTATAGTACACAATGTGGGGGTCTCGTACTTGTATACTATAGTACATAATGTGGGGGTCTCGTACTTGTATATTATAGTACACAATGACGGGGTCTCGTACTTGTATTATATAGTACATAATGTGGGGTCTCGTACTTGTATACTATAGTACACAATGTGGGGTCTCGTACTTGTATATGGGGCGCGGTGGCCGAGTGGTTAAGATGTCCCGACATATTACCACAAGCCCTCCACCTCCGGGATGCGGGTTTGAATCCCATGTGGGGCAGTTGCCAGGTACTGACCGCTGGTCGGTGGTTTTTCTCCGGGTACTCCGGCTTTCCTCCACCAACAAACCTGGCATGTCCTTACATGACCCTGGCTGTTAATAGGACGTAAAAATAAACAAACCAAACGTACTTGTATACTATAGTACACAATGTAGTGGTCTCGTACTTGTATACTATAGTACACAATGACGGGGTCTCGTACTTTTAAACTATAGTACGCCATGTTGGGTCTCGTACTTGCATACTGTAATACACTCTAGTGGTTATACGGATATGTATTTTAATCATATTGGCTTAGCTCTCAGCATACAGGCACTGGAATGACAGGTTCACTCGTTGTCAGTATAATGTGACCGGCTGGGGTGTGTTACCTGCTGTCGTCAGTGGCATGCTTCAGTGATATAGCATTATAAAAAGACAAGATTCCCAATATGCAAAAAGACACATCATGAATATACCGCAGTATCCTTACTGTCTTTATTCTTCCTAATGCGTTTCTTGACACCGCCTTCTCTTTTGGCCTGCTGTTGAGCGCTTGCCCCTGTGAGGTAGGCTCTTGGTAGTGTGCCCTGCCCAAGACAGATCAAAGTCTATAAAAGAGGTAGTTCCTGCTTAGCACTCATCATTGAAGGAATGGGACAACTGGTTCGCCGTTGTCAGTTATGGCCGGATAGAGTGTGGTGCTTAGTGTCTTTGGCGGCATGCTTCAGTGATATAGACTATATACAAGAGGACATACAAATGTAACATGAATATACCGCAGTCTCTGAAAACATACATTTTATAACACTTCACACCGCATACAAGGGAGGCATGTCCCTGACTGATAATAGGACGTTAATTTATCAAACAAAACATTTGTCTGTAAATGTAAACAGAATGGCCTTAGCATGTCTACACATGTTCCTGCTTTTGTAAGCCGTATAGAAACTGTCTCTAGGAAACTTTTGTGCATCAGCCATACGATATGAATTCAGTTATTACTTGTAATCCTATAAAACAAAGTTAATAATTGTGTTGTATCATAAGATATATTTAAAATATTTACGTTCGTGCTGAATGTGGAAACAATATTTACTAGAAAAAATATTTTTGAATTAATAAAAACTTTGTATGAAACTAATACGAAATAAATGTATACGTGAGTGATAAATGTTAGCAATACTCTTACACGAACATTTAATTATTCCTTGTCCCCAATTAAATCAAGCAGAAAGTACTTAATAAGAAAAATCCAGATAAATCATGTACTAATAGTGCTGCAAGTGATTCCAAACAGAATGGAAGAGTATGGATAATGTTTACGAGGACATACCGGTGGTGTGGTAGAGATATGGCGGAAATGCCACCAACAGCGTGTACCGAAGGGATTTTAACCACGGTTACGCATTTAATCACCGCCGGTTTAATGTCGAGGAGCAGATAAATGGCATTAGAAAGTGACAGCAGATACCAGTACGGTGTTTTCCTGAATTATTAACAAAAAATCCCTGGAGTGTTCTCCAGCCAATGCTTCTTGACGGGTTCCGCTTTGTCACATGCATGTCTTTAAAATGCCCTAAATAATTATAAACCACGATCGTATTCTAACGTATTCTAAAATTTATTTGGTTTTGGCAATAATTGACAGAAAATGAGTGTAACCTTGAAAATAATTTTGATAGTGTGTGACGTCAATTCCATTAATATCGTGTTTTTATTCATAGCTAAAAACACACACTAATGAACCTAACAAACGGTGATGGCGGCTTTAAATCATAATTATTTCAAGAATGTAAAAAGACCCTAAACTACACATTAACACACGCAATAACACCCATCCTTGAAGAACTTTCACTGTTGATGTAACAATTATATCATTGTAAACGATTAAATCAATAAATATTCGTCAAATAAAGGTTTTTTTAGCCCGCCATCAACAGACTAGGGCCCTAGTTGTGCATATTGTATTTTAAGACCAATCGGTTAACAAAATGGCCGCCAGGTTAAAGTTTGTTACCGCTATTTCTCAGAATGCACTGAAGGATCTTTCTCAAATTTCACATGTAAGTTCCCCTAGGGGCCTAATTGTGCATATTGCATTTTGGGACCAATCGGCTAACAAGATGGCCGACAGGCCACCATCTTGGATTTTGATAGTTTAAAGTTTGTTACTGTTATATATCACAGAAAGTAGTCAAGGGATCTTTCTCAAATTTCATGTGTAGTGATATGTAATAAAAGCTTGAAAAGCAGAGAAAAAATCCCTCTTTCCTTTGTCAGACAAAGATTATTCTTAGGTGGGCGCCAAGATCCCTATGGGATCTCTTGTTTGTAAACAATTTTCGTTGAATGTTTATCAATGTTAATTGATGAAACAATTATATCTTCTTAAACGATTAAATCAATAAATATTCGTCTCGTCAAATAAAGGTTTTTTATGTTAATCATTTTCGTTGAATGTTTATCAATGTTAATTGAATAATATATATATTTAGCTATGAGAGCACCGAGTATTCATGTTATTGAAATATGTTTTAGTACATGAAGCAATATCCATTCGCTGCCGCAAAAAATGTCAACATTAGGTCATTCCGGTTTTGCTCTACACCGCCTTTAATGCGATTACGAACATGTCAAAATAGGTCTTAGCATTTTTATTAGTAGTTTATTTGTACTTCATCACATTGAAATTTGAAATAGGAATTTCACAATCATTTGAATATAATTGTACGTATCAATATTCAAATAACACCAAACATGTTAATTAAATGCAATCATTATGGTTAAGTACCCCCATCGTAGCGGTTAATACCCCACCGAGGCTGTAAAGTATGCAATTTATCAACGGAAACGTTACAACGGAGATAACACCTCCTCGCTATTACGGAATCGACAACGTCTTGGGAGAAAATCCCTAAAACTCTGCTAATAAATCCGATGTCGTTATATTCTGGTTTGTCCGTGTGTATGGGCGAAGTATATTGATAAACGCAATTGTCAAGCTGGGTTTATCACATATCCTACATGCTGTATTCGACCAATTAATCGCCCTTGTCCTCTTTTTCGAGGTCTCATTTTCACTTACGTTGACTTAAATACAATACGTTAAATACGGTAACCTTAATTTACCGTGAAAGCTTCGTACGTTGATATCATAAAGACAGTTTACAAGGACTCCATTGCAATCATCGTTAACGACCCTGGTTTTACATCCTGGTAACTATTAATGGATATCGCCCATTACCTTCTCTCATTTGCAAACGGATGCCAATCAAGCTCTGTTTACCACGTACAATTCACCAAAAACATATCCCCGTCAATAAAGTCATGAATATGTGACCTGTAATGTTTTACGGGCATGCGAGTCATTAGCTGCGAACACCCTCAGCCTATATATCCATCTATTTAAGCTCTTATGCTATCTCTAAGAGCTAAAAGACTAGTAAAACCAATACATTTATTATAGAGTCGCAATGCAATGTCGTATCCAGCAAAACAAAACTACAAAATATCGACATATGTCAAGATTAAACCGAAAACAGGTGTTCATTTACTTACATTAAGTGTATTCAGTATTGCAAATCTGTCGTTGTCAATTATGCGTAGTGATTTGAAATTTAAAAGTTCATTAAAAAAAAAAGTGATGAATTGTATTATGGATGAGGATTTGTGTAAAAATGCTGCGACAGTAGCATCCCAAGTCATATTACCGCCGTTTCAAGTTCTGAACTGTTTCGGTGTGTTATTAGCATGAGCTGAGACATCTTGTTCATGGATAAGGTTTGCCGATGCTAAAAATTGAAAACAATATATATAAATATTCGAACGAGTAACCACGAAATTCATTTCTTTATATTATAGGTCATGTATTGTTTGAACTGCCAAGCTTTACGTGCAATTTAAAATATTACTGACCTCATTTTATAGAAGGTAATTAAGGAAAACCCCATTAGCTGGATTACTCTCACGAAATGTGCTGATGTCTATTTTGAGTAAAAATGAAAAAGATTTTTTTAGTTCGAAGTTTATGGGTTATACTGCAACAGTTCACAGATCACGTGCTGATTTGATTCATCCGAATCAAAAATTGAGAAGAGTGGAAAAAAATCCATGTCTTTTGTAAGTTAACACAATCCAACACGGAAGACTTTGATGGCAAATCAACATAACGATTTTCTTTTATTATTACTGATTCTGATATGTATTTTTAGCGTAACGTCATACTTTCAAGGAAAAACGGAATTTCATTCACAAAGTAATAACGTGACAATGGACATCTGTAATATGCAAAGACGTAATATCAAAACTACAGACAATATTTTTTTCCGCTTTTGGTTGAAAAATGACAAAAGTTTTCTCCATTTATTGAGGTGGGGAATATGTGAATATCAGCACCCTTACTGATTAGGTATTTTTTGTTAACTTACAGAAGGGAGTGGTACGTTGTGACGTTTTATCGTGAATCAATCTTAATATGGAAGGCTTCAGAGGAAATCACGCTGACTAGGTAGTGCTCTATTCCTTGATATACGACGACATGTTTACATTATGTGTTGTCATTAGGCTACAAACAGACGTGCTTTTTCTTCCCACGTGAGCCAATACGTGATGAAATGTATCTTTTTATTTGGTTATTTTTGGTCGCAGCAAGGACGATATTTCAGGATATTTTAGGCGTTTCGCTTCTTGTCTAAAATCTGGCGTTTTTCAAGAGATGAAATTGCAACAAATCGAAACGGTACGTTACACTATCTTAAACATGGCGACTTTGTAGAAGGCTTCAAAATAATACTGTATAGTGCTTTCAATGCGTGGGCTCAATATTTCGCGGTTTCAATTACGGAGCAATTTTTCAGCACTTGTTTGTTTGTTTGATTTATTAACGTCCTATTAACAGCTATGGTCATGTAAGGACGGCCTCCCATGTATGCGGTGTGTTGCGTGTATGTTGTGCGACGTGAGTGTACTGGCATGCTTCAGTTTTATAGCACTATAAAAAGGGCAATGGTTCCACTATACAAGGGGACACAACATGAATATACCGCAGTCTCCCAAAACACGCACCTCCCACAACAAACACGCAACACATCGCATACATGGGAGGCCGTCCTTACATGACCATGGCTGTTAATAGGACGTTAAAAAATCAAACAAACAAACCTTTTTAAAGTGCTATATCACTGAAGCATGCCGCCGAAGACACCAAGCAACACATCCCACCCGGTCACATTATACTGACAACGGGCGAACCAGTCGTCCAACTCCCTTGTATGCTGAACGCTAAGCAGGAGCAGAAACTACCACTTTTATAGACTTTGGTGTGTCTCGGCCAGGGGACAGAACCCAGAGCCTTCCTCACAGGGGCGAACGCTCAACTCAAGGCCAAAAGTGAGGCGGTGCCAAGGGAGGCATTAGGAAAGATAAAGTCAGTTAGGAAGAAGAGAAAAGATAAGATCCTAAATTTAGTTGCCTTTTACGATCATGCAATAGGGGCAGCAGGTACAATTCTAACGCCCTACCTGCAGGCAACACTATTTTCTATAATTCTTTGAACTAAAATTTGTCAAGTGTGTTATATTCGTCGATTTCAGTAAAAACGCGAAAATAGCGAAATTCAACTGGTACACACTATGTTATGCGAATTTAATATAAATAGATCATAAACAGAAAAGTAAAACAGGGGAAAAAATGAAATGAGCACCCCAAGCGTGATAAATGACATCAATGTGGCAATTGCTCTTCACCAATTTAGAAATATTAATATAGTCCTCGATTTACACAACCAAACTGTCTGTACCCAGTTGTTTGTGTTAGTCAATGTGCATGAAAAAAAGTCTGTCTACTTCTTAACTGTGTAGATTTTCATGATTCCGATAAGATAATATGATAATTTAAAGCCAATGGTAATTAAAATAGATTATATACGTAAATTTACAAAAAAAGTGTTTTATTACCAAACATTGTCATGGGGATTTTTAAAGTACTGGAAAGGTAACCGAATGACGCATTCTACATTCCATTTTAAATAGATAAAATATAGATTATTAAAATCAAAATACGTAAGTGTCTGCTACTATTCGTCATACTAAATTAATCTTATCTATCGCTGTTGTGACTAAACTTGATTTACTTCATCCTGGCGATATTTCATTAATACCGAGCTTTGAATTTAGAGATGAATAACGCCATTATCAGTTAAATTGATATGGTTTGTGTCGTAACTGTAGTACCTATAAGAATGTATTTAGTCCAAATCACCATATATTCGATAAAGGGGAAACTCCGAGTACAAAATTGACATTCCAAGATGGTGAAATAAGAGGATTGACTCTGATTAGGCGGTAGTAACTGTAGGTCAAACGAGAATCTAAATGATTGATTTAAGTCGTTAGGCCATGGATAGATACTTCGAGAGGTCAACCACAATGCTCTAATTTGAAATTAGAAGAATTATATTGTTATAACTCAACGTAAGTTGAACTTGCGTGGAATCCAGCTGTGTAGAACACTGTAAGGCTTTTATTCTGTTATCTGACAATTTGAGTCATATATATGAATATATTACCATTTTACACTCAGTCCAGTTTAGATTCACAATTCTTATTATGACCTTTTCTCTCAGCTGCAACTTGATAAACAGTTAAACATGTTCATGTATTAAGCAGTCACGAACTAAATCGACAAAAATTGACTGTTCGGAACAGGTGGCAATTTTAAATCAAGGACAAATCATATCGTGTTCAAATGTGTTAAAAACAACAATATATATATGTTATAAACTTTGCTATGATATCTATAAGTGGTCTCGTTAGAGAGACTTCAACGTATTTAGAATTCAATATATAACATATATGTCATAATATCACACGAAGGAAAATTAGTGTTTTGAAATAGTGTCAACACAGAGTTTACAACTTCTATCACGAAAATCCTACAAAACAATGCCGTGTAGGTAATATTTAAGTGTCATCATTGGGCAATAACACATGTGACTTATGAAACCATACTCTTAAGACATCACGTTGTCTTCAAAAATATCTCATATTCTAAAAATACTAAGTTTCTGATTTTGCTTTTAGTTTGCATATGTTCAAGATCACAGAAGCACATATTTAAACTAATTAAATTAACTTAATTAAACTTAAATTTCCTATTTGAAGTTTTATCAAGCGGTTATAAGTCTTAAGCTCACCTGGTCCAAGGTGAACTTATGCGATACCCCGGCGTAAGTCGTCCGTACGTCCTTCAACAATCGACTTTTCATACCGTCTTGTCAGAATTTAACGAAATTGGTCTGGTAGCATCCTTATGGGGCACTAAATGAAAAAAGTACAAAAGGTTGGGCTGACCCTCTGGGGGCCTTAGGCGCAGATCCAAAAGGGGTCAATTTGGCTCTTTTCTTTGAAACCTAGCATTGGACAGTACTCATATTGCATTGGTAACATCCCTATGGGGTTAGGATTGAAAATTGCACAAATTGTGGAGCTGACCCCAACCCCACCCGAGGACTGAGGGGCAGACCTAAAAGGGCCAATTTGGCAATTTCAATATAAGCGACTTCTTCTCTGAAACTAAACATTCAATAGCTCTCGTATTGCAAAGGTAGCATTGTTATGGGATTCAAAATTGTACAAATAGTGGGGCTGACTCTCCGGGGGCCTAAAGGGCGGAGACAAAAGGGTCTATTTGGCTATTTCCATATAAAAACTTCTTCTCTGAATCTATAAGCATACGATGGCACTCTTTTTGCATTTGTAGCATCCTTATGGGTTGAGGATTCAAAATTATACAGATGGTGGGGCTGACCTCCAGGAGTTGGAGGGGCGGGACCAAAAGGTGTCAATTTGGCGATTTCCATATCAACAACCTCTTCTCTAAAATTATGCACTGGATAGCATTCATATTGCATTGGTGACATCCTTATGGAGTGGTGGGTTCAAAATTCAACAATGGTTGGGCTAGCCCCCCCCCGGGGGGGGGGGGGGCAAAAGGATCAATTGGGCTGTTTTCATATCAACGACTTCTTCTTTTAACTTATATGTAGCACTGGATAACACTCATATTGTATTGGTAACATCTATGGGGTGGGATTCAAAATTGTAAAAAATGTGGGGCTGATCTCCAGGGGCGCTGCCAAATATGGTCAATTTGGCTATTTCAAAATATAATATTTCAAATGATAATAAGTTAAATACCCGGATGAGCGATAAGGTCTTTTAGGCCTATTGTTTAAACAAAAAGATATATGATACTCCATTGACTTCAACTTACATTATTTCGACGACATAACTTAATGATTATTAATTATTCACCTAACACGTTGAATATTTCTGCAATTTACATCTTTACATTATTTATCAGCCTGATTGTTAATTGTTTTTCTTGAATATATTCTCAATTTATAGGGGTATCGTCAATAGAGTTATCGGGATAGGTTTTGTAATTACAAATAAGGATGTTTGTCAAACGGATACTACTGTCTTGTTGTGGTGGAGGGGGGCTTTAAAAAGATAATCAAAACGTTACAAAAATTATGTCCTTTAATGCACTATACACACGATGTCTCAGTGATGAAATCATTGTTGTTTTTCCTATTCAAGATTTTTTTGTCGCAAGAATGGACCCGATTTTACGATAAATACTTACACACGCACCTGTTTCAAAATTAATACATAAATTAAAATTTTTGATACCGTATCGGTGTTGATATTTACACACGTGCTAACGTTGTTGAACTTTGACGTGGCTTCCACTCCTCATACGTCATTTCCTTGGTAGCGAAGATCTGGCATCCTTGTATACACGGACATTTAATTGTAGACAAAGCCTTTACATACAAACTGGTTAATACCAATCTGTCGGGAACAGCTCTAAACCGGATAAGATATGGGGGCCGTCGCTTTATTGCGAACATCCATCAATCATAATTATCGATTATTTTCTTCTCGAATACATACGACGTCGCACTGCTAGTTCACTAGAATCAGTAGTAGCAGGTAAAGCAGTAGCACGTGTCCGCTGTACCACTTACTAGTCACGGGGATAATAGCTATCAGCTGATAGATTTTCAGGTATGTTGGGTTTTGTTTTTTCCCGTTATCTACATATCATTACTATTTCGTCGACGTCTGTTTTCTCTTTTTCATGTTTGAAAGTTGCATTTTCACCTTTTGTTTTCGAAATTATTTCCGTTAGCTTACAGAAACATGTTCTTTTCGCTATGCATCCAACAATGGTTCCTGTTATCATGCGTTTAAGGTCTATGTATGGAAAACATTAAATGCCGTTTTGGTATTCATGGTATTTGTGTCAAACTCCGCCTAAGAAGACCAGGATCAGTTAACTAATTATCGCACGATATTACAGTGACCTTATAAACATATCGGTCAGTAGACGGTATGCCGAACATCTTTTTAGCAATAGTTATAAAATCGTTTTTGCTGAAATCAAGGTAACTAACAGATATGTTTTATCGTCTTACGCGGCACATAAAGACACTTTTACACGTTTCCATAAAATAGAGTGTTTTAATACGAAACCGTCCTTTTACAGACTGTTATGATCTCAAATATTAGATAGAAATGGAACAATTCAACCAATACAACGTCTTCACGACAAACCAGCTATTTCTATTCTCAGTTGTTAGCTCGGACAGCATACTGTTTTATTAACTTTTAAAAAGCTGAAAACAAGATCATGCCCTACCCATTTTAGTTTTTTGAACCCTGCAGGTAGGGTACCTGCTGCTTCTATTGTATGATCTTAAAGGCGGCTAAATTTATCATCTGAACTCTTCTTTCTAACGTACTTTTTCTTTCTAACGTCTCACATGACACCAATTGACTGTTGGCCTTCTGTTGAACGCTCGCCCCTGTAAGGTAGGCTCTAGGTTCCCCTGGTCGAGACATACCATAGTCTATAGAAGTGGTAGTTTTACTTCTACGTATTGCTCAGTATACAGTTAGTATGGCGTCTGGTTCGTCTGTTGTTAGTATAATGTTGCCGGATGGAGTCTGTTGCTTGGTGCCTTCGCCGACATGCTTCAGTGATCTAGCACTATAAAAGGGCAGGATTTCTAGTATACAAAAGACAAAACGAATACACCGAAGTCTTCCAAAACACGAACCTCGTACTTCACAAACGCTATACACCGCAAACATGGTAGGCCGTTCTTCATTGGTCCTGGCTGTTAATAGGACGAAAGTTTAATATAATCAAACAAACATTTTTGTCTGTTTGTTTGTTTGATTAATTAACGTCCTGTTAACAGCAATGGTCATGTAAGGACGGCCTCCCATGTGTGCGGTGTGTTGCGTGTATGTTATGCGAGGTGCGTGTTTTGGGAGACTGCGGTATATTCATGTTGTGTCTTCTTGTATAGTGGAACTGTTGCCCTTTTTATAGTCCTATATCACTAAAGACTGCCGCCGAAGACACCAAGCAACACACCCCACCCGGTCACATTATACTGATAACGGGTGAGTCAGTCGTCCCACTCCCTGTAAGCTAAGCAGGAGTAGACACTACCACTTTTATAGACTTTGGTGTGTCTCGGCCAGGGGACAGAACCCAGAGCATTCCTCACAGAGGCGAACGCTTTTTGTTTGTAGCATATTGATGATTGTCGTTTAGATGTATGTTCAAGTGTTTGATTTCGTTGACGAATATCTCACATTTCCTAATGAAGTTTAATTTCTAACATTGTTTCGTATTTTTGAACGTGCCTTTCCTATACTTACAAACGAGGCAATCTCCAAAACCAAAGTGTTGTGTTAATAGAGACTAATGGTTTGTTAGTTGTAATTTAGTGTTTTTATGAAAGAATGCATTTTACAGCAACAAACGGTTTGGTTCAATTTATTAGCTTTATTGTCCTATTGTCAGCCGGGGCGATGTAAGGATTGACTCCCATGTATGCAATGTCTTGCGGTGTGAGGACGTCAGTATGTTTTTGAAGACGGCGGTATACCCGTTTAATGTCTTCTTGTAATTGTGGAACCTATACCCTGCGGAACCATTATGTGATGGCTACCAAAAGCCTGGAATGATTCTTATAAGGAATATTTTATATGATCTGCCTAGTAATTACTACTTCCCTTGGGAGCCGGCTTCTTATATTTGTCCTGATGACGATTTGCTTCGTTTGGTTTGGTTTATTGTCATGTAAGGACGGCCTCCATTGTATGTGGTATCATGCGTTTGTGAAGTGGGATGTGCATGATTTGGGAGACTGGTATTTGCGTGCTGGAAATATATTATATATTATCATGTATATAATTGGCAATACTAAAGATATATGTTGTTATTACTGCAAATCGTGTATTTTTGCGGTGACATAATTTCGCGATTCATAGCTAAAACATGTTTTCGTACTTGTTGAATATTTTTAGCAGCGATTTATATTCACGAATTCTGTTCGCTCACAACAATAGTTGGTTTTAATTTCCGCAAAGATAACTACCTGGTTGATATTACGGTGCTGAAGCTAAGCGCCATCAGAAAAAAATTATTGTTCATATTAAATAATATTTTAACTAATTCATAAAACGTCTTCTCATTTTTTAATAATAGTCATTAAAAACTAAATAGAAAAATGTACATAATATACAAACAAAATACCCCAAAAAAACCGGCATGATCTTTAAATATTAAGCCGTAAGCTGTAAACAGATTTCTGTCGTCGTGTCCAACGGCCTTGGGAAAATTTTCTCGCTTCGAATGGTATAGGAGAATATCGATCTTAATTTGCTACATGCTAGCGTTTGCAGTGACCTGAATATCATATATATCAAAATCTAATGAAAGCAATTTGAGAGTGCTAAATGGTATGTGGTTTCGATACACATATTGACATTCACATTTCAGTATTGACTATTCAATCCAAGACGAAAAAGTGCATTACACAACGATTATAGCGCTGAGAACGCGAGGCATTTAATTTCAGCACGAACTTGTCAACGCAGTATAAAAGGATTTATACAGAAAAAAATACTTAGTGGTATTGTGAGCAGGTGTTCTATGTAATAGTTTGGATTTCCCCTTAAACGATATTCTCAGGGTACTCTGAATTTTCTTCACCTCATAATTCTGACACATCCTCATTTTATTAAGTTAAACTAAACAAACAAACGTAACAACTTACACATAGTCAAGCACCTGTGAAGCCATTTCTAAAAGAAAACGAATTACATTCTATTGTGACTTGGAATGGTGTAAATCAAATTCTTGAAAGTTCATGTAAAAGCGATCGAATACACAGTTAATTGTTGTTGATTAAAGTCACTCGGAAAATAGTATGTTTTTCCGGATCGATAATCTTGTAAGAACAGCTATTAGTGTAATATTATACTGTACCAATAGCAACCCACGTCTTATTCTACATATCTTTCAAATCTCAGCAAAAGTAGCATGCTTTCCCCATAATCACATTGTTTTTTTTACTTTGTAATGCATGTACTTAATATACTCGTACACATTGTACTCAAGAAGATATTTTTGGACAAAACATTAAATTAATGTTCAACTGTTGCTTTTCCGGGCCTATAATTTCAAAGAAATCAACTGTGAATTGACCCGAACAACAGTATAAAACGATCAAACTCTTAGATTTGGATACGAGTCTGAGTGAATATATATTAAATATATATATATACATATATGAAAATGAGAAACTCTAGACGAGTGTTCCCATTAAAAAAGCAAAGCAGGGAATTCTTAAGCATACCAAATATCAATGTTAAGAATTTTTATGCTATTAAATAGTACATGTAGTTGGTAAATTAATCCTAAAGACAACTAGAACTAGAATACCTTAGAAGTTTAATTATTAAAAAGTATATATGCGAGTTACCCTATTAAAGATGCTGCATTTACCCTAATTACGGCAAAATTGACATTTTAAGTTACCCTATTCATACGGATTTTTACATGCTCTATTCCAACGTCTGTGGATCTCTGTGTATATGACTTACGTTTCAAAGTTTGCTTATATTGTTAGAAGACACAATCCAAGGCGATTAAGCAAGGAAAATAGCCGTCAATTATGTGAACAGACAGGACGAATTCCTCGTATTTTTGTAACGTCGCCATCTTGGATATGGGTAACTGCAGTTACCCTAATCCGGTTATCACTGTGACATATACCGCTGCCCACAGAATTACAATCACCCCGCAATAAATTGAACACATTGAATGCCACTTATAAATAGCCTTACCTTATGACATTAAGCCTAACTCAAAACATGGAGTATGACGCACACTGACTTGATACCGTTGGATGTATGACCTACTTTTTAAATAGTAAGAAGTATGCCCTACGTCTTTATATGGTAGAAATGATAAGGCTTACTTTTTGCTCTTTTTTATTGTGTTAACGTCCTATTAACAGCCAGAGTCATGTAAGGATGGCCTCCCAGGTATGCATTGTGTAGCGTGTGTGAAGTGCGAGGTGCGTGTTTTGGGAGACTGCGGTATGTTCGTATAGTGGGATTGTTGCCCTTTTTATAGTATTATATCACTGAAGCATGCCGCCAATAAGGTTTGAAGCATGTTGCTCAACGTCATATTATTGTACCTTATCAACACTTCTTTAAGTTTGTTCAAATAATGACATTGACCTTCATTCAGGGTCACTTGGGTCAAATAGGCTAAAATTTTTAAACGACTTCTTCTCAAGAACCAAAAGGCCCAGGATATTCATATTGGACCTTCAGCATGCTGGGATGAAGGACCTTAAACTTCATTCAAGTTCACGGGGATCAAATAGGCTAAAATCCTTCAAACAACTTCTTGTGATACTGGGCCCTCAACATGCTTGGATGAAGGGCTATCAAGTTTGTTCAAATGAATGACCCTGATCTTCATTCCAGGTCATGGAGGTCAAAAAGGATAAACTATTCAAACGACTTCTTCTCAAGAACCAGAAGTCCAGGGTACTGATATTGGGTCTGTAGCATGCTGGGATGAAGGGAGTACCAAGTTTGTTCAAATAATGATACCTTAATTCAAGGTTACTGTGGTCAAATAGGCTTAAATATTTAAACGACTTCTTCTCAAGAACCAAAATGCACGGGGTACTAATATTACGCCTGCAGCATGCTGGGGTGAAGGGCTACCAAGTTTGTTCAAATGAAGGACATTAAACTTTATTCAAGGTCACAGGGGTAAAAATGGCTAAATTCTTTATATCACTTCTTGTGAATAATTAAAAGGCCTAGAGACCTGATATTGGGCATGTGACATGCTTGGATGAAGGGCTACCAAGTTTGATGAAATGAATAACCTTGATCTTCAATCAATGTCACAGGGGTCAAATATGCTTAAATCTTTAAACGACTATGTTGTAATGTACTAATAGTCAGATGACCGTTAAGGCCCAAGGGCCTCTTGTTGGATTATTGTTCACTATTTGAATTACAACCACAGACTTTTAATAACAGCCTACCGTGAGTGCTACGTATTGCAGAGTGTGGATATATGTATGTTTTGGGAGGCTGCAGTATATTTCTGTTGTGGTTTTTTGTAACGGTGGAATTCTTGTCCGTTTTATAGTGCTTTATCAATGAACGCTTACCAGTTAACCAACTTATAGTGTGACAAAGCCTTGTCAAGACTAGAAATGTCTGTGAGAGATAAATATCCCGCCTTCATATGAAATATTGTAACAGAACGTGACTTGCCTAAACGTGATGTACCGATACGGACAAGCGTCTCACTAAATATTCTGATGTTATGGCGCAGAAACATGACTGTGTAACAAATGATTAAAAAGCCAAATTTTGGAAGTGAATACTTGAATCTAATCATTATCAAGTAACAACCTTATTAAATTCGGGTTACATTATCTATGAACATAACTTGGCCCAGAGGGACTGGATTTGGATTGGAGCTTGATCTGCTACGAGAGTTACGTGTAATGATCTAATAAAACATGACCAGGAAATACAAACTTTTTGTCAGTGTCATTATCAGGCATCGTTTGGGTCATGTGCAAACTCATTTAAATTGACATACACGTCAGGATATATTTGTGTTGAAAATTATATTTGGATAAAGTTTCAAGCGTTACTTGGGTTGAGAGTATGATTTGACACCCGATGTAATTAACAAAGATTTACAGTCGCTTCCAACCGTTTGTGCTGCACTGTTGCTGAATGATATTCTTTGCTCTTTCAAAAACAGGAGCAGACGGATTAGTATTTTTCTTCAGTTGCAAATGCTACTTACTTTATACCATTACGACCGTTGAGTTTCTTATTTTTTTAGATAAAGTATGGAAAAAATCAATATGATTAAAATACAGATCCTTATTATCACTACGTTGGATAAGAGGATCTGAGAACATCCCATTAGGGGTCACGTCAAGATGACCTTTTGAAATGGCCAATCAAATTGGCAACGCCAGAATCTTGACTGGGGACGAAATAGTTTGAAAAAGCTGTCCAAATTATTTTCATGTATGTAGCCATCTCGCCCGAATTGTACAACAAAGCTAATTGTATATGTATACTGGGGCGAAAAGACATTTTCAATTGATGTTGTAAGGTGTAGAAACTGCATTTGCTCTGAAGTACACGTGGCATAAAGGTCATCTGGACGTAACCCCTTGTGGGATATTGTCAGATCCTTTATTGAACGGAGTGGTTATAAGGATCTGTGTTTTAATCAGATTGGGAAAAATAAATGCGTCCCAAACAAAGTTCATGGCGCAATTCCCGATGTAGAAAGATGCATTAATAACGCATCCCTCAAAAGCAAAATTAATTATTTCATATTATTTTTGTGTTAATTAGACATGCATTTATACTTACTGTTCAAATGATGTGTAACGTTTATGCTTTATCGGCGGTGTACCATCGATAAAATATAAATACATTGTATTATATATGTTTTTAAGTTGATTCAGTCAATACCAAAGTTCATTGCAATATATCTTACATATCATTTCTTGGTCGTGATGTGGGCGATTTCTAAGACATCATTAGTTGAAGCCTTGTCAGTGATTTTCATTTTTGGCAGACTGTGCTTGTTTGGTATCCTTCCTTCGGCAAATAAAAACTGATATTGACTGAGAACGGGCAAAATATATTTCTGATGTTCAGGAGACGGACATTGATAAAGATAAATTTAAATTGTCTCCAGTATAACTTAACATGGAATCGAATTAATTCCTGTTGTTCACATGTGATATTTCCTGTTTTAAAACCATGTTTATCTAGACTTCGCGTTGTTTGATAAAACATCTAAAATAGAAAAAAATTTATAAAGAAAAACCTTACGGTATATGTCTGTCAAGACAATTTGTCACGACGTATGCATTAACCGAACAAATAATTCATAAGCTTTCACAATGTTGTTTAATGTCGCACGGATATACCAACGATGATTGATTTTTGCTGATCTAGCACTCACTTTATCACTTACACTAAAAGGTAGCCTCCCTTGATGATAATATTATACATAACGTTTCTGCATTTCTGTCCACAAACAATTCATAATATTCTAAACAACGAAGTTTTGACAATAATTCAGTACCGTAAGGTAATTCCACCCATTGTGCAATGTCGCAAAATTTTTGCGACCATAGAAAGTCATTTTTAGAGAACATTCTCGTATGTTTTTTTCGCTTTAGTGACTGGAAAGAAATCAATTATTTAAAAGAGCATTCTAACATGTTGACGTACCTATAGTGATTGTCATCCTTTGGGAATATTACTCACTTGTAACAGTCATAGCGGCTACAGTACTGTAATCAAAGACCACTATCTTTCTCAAATAGGGTCATAACAACCTAGTAAACTTGTGTTCCCTTGACGATGTATCTAAGCTACATATCTGGAGTACGTGTAAGCAATATACATGGATTCTGATATAGCACTTTAAAAAGGACAAGAGTTCCACTATACAAGAATACACGGTATGAATAAACTGCAGTCTCCCATGACCATAGCTGTTACTAGAACGTTAATTAATCAAACAAACAAACAAATGAACACGCACCCCACACTTTATACAATAATACAACGCATACATGAGAGGCCGTTCTTACATCGCCCCTTTGGTAAAAGGATGTTAATATAATAAACCAAACAACACCAAAGAATGGGCTTAACGTCCTATCCACTGCTAAATTAATTTTAGGACGGTTCACCCTGTATACAACGTGTTGCGATTGTGTATTTATATGTCTTAGGAGGCTGCGGTATATTCATGATGTGTCTCCTACCATTTGATTTATTATTTATTTAATCTGGTTAAAGTACAAACACGTTCCCGAGTTTTGTCGTTTGGTTCTGAAAGATGGTGATTGCGATCGCGGTGATTGTGTTCGTGATAGCATTACTTGTCTGACTGTGTCGTCTACATAAATCTTAATTAAAAATGAGAGATCTTAGCAGGAGTGATTTATGATGCCCAACAGGTACGTAGACGCAGACGGTTTGATAGATAGCCCACTGTACTACTGATCGTATGTAGGAGAGTATTATCAAAAGATGTGGGGTTGAAGTGTAGGCAATGGAATTCTAAGGTTTTCATTTACGTGTATAGCGATGAAAGGAGTCGGCTTGTAATGTAAAAGTGAAGACTTTCAAAGATTAAAAAAAACATGATGGAAATACAATCTTACCGTTTTTACGCAAAACCTAATCTTAAAGTTTATTCAAACATTTTGGTGGTTAACGTGTATCGTTGTCAGATAAAATGTTAAGGATGAACGGCATTTTTATGTTGATCAAATAAGAGTCATTTAACGTTTTTTTGTGTTGCCAATTTCTGTAATTCTCATTTTGTTAGTATTTTCGTGAATGGGTACATTTCATTCTGAAGTGTTTTATGGCTTTCACCATTTTTGACGATGTATAAGACCACGTACTTATGATTGGTTGCTGTTTTGACATAGAACAAACAAAAACATTTCCCATTGTATATTTAATATATAACCTTTTTGCCCTCTGACTATCACGCTTTCATTATTTTCCTAATTCGCATCTTCTTACGAGTCTTTCGGGTTATATAAGATAAAGAAACAATCAGGAACTCGCGCCTGGCATTCATGTCTGTCTAATTTCCAATCAGAAGACTTCGGTCATTAATTTGTGTTTCTGTAACAAAGGTCTATCCCGACTAGTTTTAGCGCTCGTGACATTCAGATGACGCGCGCTCTGCTACTAAAACAGCCATCTAGCGGATAATAATCGTATTACACAATGGCGAAATTGTGGCCGTCTGGTTTAGTGTTATATTGTCGCTTTATATTTGATAATATTCCGATTGATACAGCATTTCTAATGAAACATCCACTAGTAATTTATCTAGTAATTGATAATAGGCGCATTATCACTCGCATTAAAACTTCCCAGACATAGGTAGAATGCGTTTTTTGTCTTCTTGAAATAATGCACAGGCTGAATGGAGACATTGTATATAATCTAGCTTTAAAATGCACCACAGGCGAACATATAAATATGTACAAAACTATTACCTTACTGATTAATCAATCACAGCTGTAAAACATATACTTACAATGTATGCTGAAGGTTATTAAAACACAAGAATATTATTAATTAAATAACACGTTTTCCTCCGCAGCAAATTGATGTTTTCCTACGCAGCAAATTGATTTTCTCCTCCAAACTCTCCAATCGTAAATTGCACTAATTCAGCTGCGTTGAGAGTGGATAGGGTTTAATTTGTCTGTCAGCTCATTTTTTTCGTTTGTTTCCAGTTCATGAAACGAGTTGGCTGAAGTTATCTGTCACTATTCAAATTTCTATAAATACACGGAACAAAAGCTTTACAAGACTATCCTAGTATAGCCGGATATTGTTGAAATTGGTAGAGGTAGGTAGGCGTTGAGTGGTCGAAGTTCTCACGTCTATACATTACGTAAATCATTTGAAGGATGGAATAGGTATCACTTGTTAAGCTCATTATTAAAGTGAATACATTATCTAGCCAAAACAGATATGTCTTCATTCTCTAATAGCCTACTTATTTTATTACAGGAAGAATGAGCATAAATCTAGAGTAAAATCAGGAAGTCCGCATAGTCCGGCACACAACCGTAAAGACTACATTCTGGAACGTGCAGATATACCATGCGTTATGGAATCGGTCAGGGAATGGCTCATGAACAAATGTAAGCTGGTCAGTCAGGATCAAACAACGACTGCAATCGGAAATGACATTAACAAACAACTTTGTGGGGCTCTTACTCCGAAAAACATTCCCGAGTTTGTGATTCCTAAATCGGGAGAATCCTCTCGCAGACAAAGCTCGGAGTTAGAATCTATCGACGAAGATGTTCCTTTCAGAGGTTTTTCTCCTCGGAGTAGCATTGCATCTTCCGGTAAGAACAGTCCTATTCAGTCCTCATTTGGATCGAATTCATGCCTTAACGTGCCTCGGAACTCCACTTCGCGATCGGCACCTGTTTCCCCCAGACATGAAATCAAACACATTGTGTGTCAGGGGAGTACCCATTCACTGAACTATAGCGACAATGGCGAGGAATATACGAACTCCGATCCTCTATCATTTGCTGCTATGTCTCTCCCCCATTTCCGGACTAAAACATCGACATACGGGTTCACAACACTTACCCAGTGTCCTCACACCAGACGGAAAGAATCTCTGTTTCACGCCGAAAGCGATTCCCTGATTCCTTACAAGCGTACAAACTCTTTCGAAGGACTACGTGTACGTTATGACAAAGAATGGCCGCCCACATATTATCTATCGGATTCCAATGGATTATCATACAATAACGACTCGCCTCAACCACCAGCAGTGACCATAACACCTTCTGCAACTGAACCTGAAGTTGACGAAGCCCCTACAGAGAGACACATATCGCTATCGGCAATGCACTTGTCAAATTCGTTGGATGTAAACTATAGTCTACCATATTTTAAATCAAAATTGAAATACTACCGCCGGAGATCCTCCTTACTTGGTCTTGATGATGAAGAAGCGTATATCACGGACCACAATACAGAAAGCAAACAGCGCCGATCCATATCGGCCTTGTATGCCTGTCCAAAAGACAACACTCTGAAAAGACATTCATCGCCACAACTTCGGACTTCAAAAGAAAGCGTTGAGAAAGCGTCGGTGCCGAAACCTCGCATAACATTCGGAGACGCCCAGTGCCAGTTTCTAGTGCAACATGGCGAACTGAAATTTGCTTTTCAATATCTGGCAAAATCAAAACAATTGAAAGTGTCAATATTACGGGCAGAAAATTTAGGTGGACACGGGAAAACTGATCAGAATATGAATGCATACGTCAAGGTCTATCTACTTCCTGGCAAATTACAAAAACAGTGTTCAGAAGTTGTAAAGCATACGCGGTGTCCGGTCTTTGAGCAGGAATTCTACTTCACTGGAGTATCACTTGAACAGTTACATGCAATGACCCTACGCATAAAGTTGCTTCACAAAGGACATAACTTGCGTCTTCCGGAATTCATAGGAAAGGTGGATGTTAATCTAGACAGTTACGACCTTCTAACAGAGAATCGAATGTGGAAGGACTTGGACATTAAGCGGGACAAAGAGGTAAGATTATCTCACTTAACAAAAAAGAGAACAAAAAATTCAATCATTTTCCAAATAGATAAAACGAGGGCAAAAAATAAAGTAGTATTTTGGTTCAAACACGAAACCCGACACTCGGATTTTACGTAAATGAAGTTTGTAAGCGTTGCGGATATCACTACAGTTTCGTCTTTGCCAGTTCTAACTTTAGTAGGCTATGCCAACTGACAACAATTATATTTTTGCTAGGCAGTATTTGTTCCCCCGTCAATCCAATCCAGCCATTCTTGATATGGTGCCATTATCCTGTTTTTCTGATTAAGAATTTTTTAAATGGTAGCCGCAATCATTTTGACCAGAAGAACGATCAATTCGTTTGTAATGACTACCTAACACAATAAGGTAAAAGGACTTTCCCTAGTATAAGATACGGGAGTTTCCCAATAAACAACGGTTAATAACAGCACAAAGCGATCGTGGCTTCAAGCCATACCAGAGAGGTCATCCGATGCCAAGTCACTATTTAAGACAGTCAAACTATTGTTCTAGCCTTGTAAGTAAACATTAAGCTAATTACTACGAGAGCTTTGGGGGTATAAACCATACATCTTTGTCAACATACCACTTAAACAGGGTCAACAAACAGGTCAAAGCGTGTAAACAACGGGGCTTAGCAGTGTTGTTCAATCACAGACTATTTACATTCGTGATAGTTAATATTCAATTTCGTTTTCTGTAACGAGAGAATTTTTTTTTTTTTTCTCTCGATAGACATCATAAACCAGCCCTATTATCGCAAGTGTTCTGTCTGATTTACCTGATCTTCTGTCGACACGTTCATTACTGCCTCCTAAGATATTCAAATCGACTTTTCGATCTTCAATTTAAGGAGACTATAAATAACACGGATATTCTAGCAAGCGTGAATTTTGATGAAATCCAATTATTTTGAGACTTCGTAATTTCCTACGGCGAAAACAACTTTTATTAATCTACTTGCGTCATGACAAATTAGAAAAACGAGCTAATACCTCCTTGCTTGTGTCTTGGGAATATTTGAATCAGTTGACACCCTGCTAAAATAATGATTAAAATTATTCACCGCAAGGTGTAATAATGTAGTTTTTTTGGCTCATTTGTCCGGTTGGAACTGAAATGACCTCATTTTACGGTTGAAACTGCTGACATTTTGAATGCGTCCTTTGAGGTGTGTTTTGTCATTAGTTCTAGTTTGTTAGTCTGCTTCCGGTCGTTATATCACTTCAATAACACCGATAGATCTCGGGATATCAATGACATTATCGCAACCATATATTGTCTCCAGGTAAATTGCTAATCAAGGCTTGCCAATGGGAACAAACTACATCGCTTAATAAGCTTCACATATTAGATACTGGTATACATTTTTCATATCCTGTCATTACAAATTATACACTAGCACAAGTTCATTTTTTGCTGTACTGAAATTGCTATCAAATATAATAACCATTATGTTGATGATAAGCTTGTATCGCGTGGCAACGTATAGTAGTGATAATTAGTGTATATTTTCCGTAATCAATATGGGAGCAACATATTTTTCACAGTCCTGTACAGGTATTAGTGATATGTTCACTTTTCATTGTATATATATATTCCTAAACCGATACACCAGGATCATGACTAAAGTTTTAAATAGCAAATCAAATATGACGTAAAGTTTTGTACATTGTAACGTCATATTTAAATGATTTAGTCTAAACAAAAGCGTGTTTAGTTTGTTTCGTAATCCTGGTGTCTGTTCAGTATTCTGTGTATTGTAGAGGGAGAAAATTAATACTTTATTAAGTCACAACAGTAACTGTTGCTTCTATTGTTACATGCCTATCTATGATGTTTTCTGTATCACTAGACATTTTCATTCGTGAGTACTTGATTGCAGGTGTAAGAAACAACGCAAATATACCGCAGTCTCCCAAAACACGTACCTCCCACTACACACACGCTACACACCGTGTACATAGGAGGCATCCTTATATATGATCCTGGCTGTTCATAGGACCTTAATTCAATCAAACAAACAAAGGTGTTAACCAATGTTAACAAAAACAAAGGACAAACGTATTTTAAAAAGTTTGTACATTTTCTGTCTTTAAAATTATGTAGCTGGAATATTATGTGGTACTTTTATCCATACATTTGTGATTATAATATTTATAAATTAATATAGTTTGACAACATAAAACGTGATTTTGGATAAAATAGAACCCTGTCTTATACCTCTCATAAAAATATTAAGTTGGCCATAGCACAGGCCCTTGGGACCTTTCCCTTTGACATTTTAACCATATTTCAAGAGTTATGATTAATGTTGCTATATCTAGTATTAATAAAATTGACAAACTCCATTTTCTATGCAAGAGATTCCTGGACATTATTGATATTACACGTGTCTTTGATTAGGTTTATATTTAAATTGTGTTTTACGAAGGAACGCATAAACAGCGAATACAAGATATATTGCCTTTTCAAGCAAATTAATTTTAAACACACGTTTCATAATAGCAATCATAATACCGCCTAAAAGGTCTTCGAAGACTCCTCATCTCATTGCAGTAATCTTTTTTTACATACATGACATTATAACGCAGAAGGCTAACGACATAGCTTATACTTTAGTATTTTGAATGGTGTTACTAATGGCTTTTTAACCTTACATTTGCGTGTGGGGTGTTTTTGCCGTTCGTGTATATGAAGCAAAGCCATACAATGATCATTTAACGAGTTTTCATTTCATGATTAATGTACAATATAGACCATGTTTTGTTGTTGGGCTTCTGCTTCATTTCATCAACAGGTTCCTGTCGATACATAAGCTTAAGCATGTCTACGTAGTTGATTAATCCAATCTTCCGCCGTTGTAGAACGTTTTAGTAAATACCACTTTGAGCGTTGTCGAGCGAAAAAAGAACCTACCGATGCGGTTAATTTCCACTATCTCTATCTATTAACGATTCTATAACGAGTCTATATGATGAACTACGAGTTTCGAAAGGTCAGTCGACGGTTAGGTGAAATATACAATAAGTTGTATTGACGAACGTTAGTCTTTACATTGTAATTGACAATGGAGTTTGCCACGAACACTGTTCTGACCATTTCACGATTAAGCATTCCGTCGGTTTTACATGTACATCATCAAGTGTATAGACGTTTGGTATTGAGATGAATTGGACGATAATTGGTAAAAGATTGACAAAATGAGTGCAGCCATCGATTTTATATACTTTCTCTATATAAGCTTTGCGGATGTTGCTCAATTACAATAGAGGTGTATGAAGCCGTATCTATTGAAATGGAAATCGTTTCAAATGTGTTGGCGTTTATGCAATGTTCCGAAGCATGAATCGTAGAGAAAGCTATTTTTCCGTCGACATTTCTTGTTTAAACCACGCACAATGAGGAGCCCTCCTCGAGTAGGCAATTAATTAAGAGTAAATAGGAAAGGCTTGTAAGTCAACCACGCGGGTAGGACTTGTTTATAGATTATCCTGATACGAAGGTCAAATGGTGTGTATGCCCGGAGACAAGGTGGACATACGAGTTATCATGAGACAGCTATAGGCACCGGTGCCGTGTTGTAGGCGGATTATCGATGTACGTCAGGATCAGAGGGACAGGCAACGGAGGAAGACGGGGTTTATGACGCTGTTCAATTTGTCGCTTGTTTATAAGGAAATATTCGATAAAGCAAAAGGTCATTTCACGTGATATTACGCTTTATATAAAATTCGATAGGCCTCGCAAAACTCTCGTATTACAGAATATATAAAAATTAAAACCATGTACTCCTGTAAATGAAGTCACTGTACCGATAACACTTGAAATTGTGCGGTGCATTCGCCGACAGTCACACCTGATATAATTTGAATTAAATTGAAAGATAAAACCCCATATAATCTGAAATTGAAAATATACAAAACATTTTACTTTTTTGTAGGTACATTTCAATTGCATTTGAATACATGATTGCATATTTGTTAATAGATATCAATGCATTATCCTGCATGTATTGTTTAGTTGAAAATGAGTCTAGTGTGGCGACGATTTCTATCAATTATTGTTAATCTTTTTCAGGATTTGGGTAGCATAGAGATTTGTCTGAAGTTTCAATCCAAGGAAGGTTCGATACAGGTGACAGTCGTACAGGCTAAAGGCCTTCCACATCATCCAATTACTGGTCATCCAGGTATGAACAATTTCTCGAACGAATGCATCAATAATTTTTTTTAATATGATGATGGTGAAATATACGCATAACTTTTGTCGGATGAATAAGCAAATAACAATACTGAAAATGTGTATGTTTGAGGTATTTGTTTTTTTTTCCAAACACTTTTTGCATCAACATTGTTTTGTTATAGGAAGTGCTTTTTAGCATTTATATCAAAATTGCTACGATTTTGCACATTCGTTGCGTTTACTTGTCTTATTAAATTATAGACTAAAATGACAAATATACCCAAAACACGCACCACGCATCTCATACACGCATGGGAGGAAACAATTAGTGTGCCGAAATATAGGCAATATATATCAAAAAGGGCAAATATTTTATTTCCTATTGATTCCTATATCTTTTCCTTGACATGGCCTCTGTTTTAAAGTTAAACGCTCGTCGCGTTGAGAAAGGCTCTTGAAAACTGCCCCCTGTGCAGAACATGTCGTTTCTGCTTCTACTTAGAAAGTGAGACGACTGATTAGCCAATTGCATGTTATTAATTTAAACATGTTTATGTCGAATATTCGGTTAATGATGAAAGCAGTCATCCACAATCCATTTAAATATAGATTGATGGCACAATATAGCGCTTTATGTCGTTACTAGTTCATCCCATTTATCATTGTCTGCGATATTGAATCCTAAACCATCAGTGTCATTTGATTCCCATAAAAATGGTAATTGATTCAGAGTATTACATGTACCTCTATGTAAATTGATATTATTGTAATTCACAAGTCATGTAAAACTATTTGAGTTGGCGTTTTACATTTAGAGATGTCACATCAAAACAGTGACAGCTATTGTGGACATTTATAGACATTTGACACGATACACATTAGCAACAACATTTGAGCTCCTGGTACAAAGTCATAATATTGCAACGGAAAATGTTTTGTTAATTTCAATGATTGAATAGAAGTGTGCACGGAATACTTTTAGTTTAAATGAGACACCATATCAACATCATATAATACTAAAATGAAATTCAAGACTATACGATACTTCCAGTCATTTTTAACTCCTACCATTTTTCACACCAAGTCGATAAATCATGCACCTATGAATGCTATAGGGTTCTTTTATTAAAATAATTAAGGTTCGGTTAATTAATATTATAAATAATTATCAATATTTTCTTTTAAATTACTTGTAATCCTCTCTCCTTACATTTCAATCATTCCTAGACATTTTTATTGACTAATATTCAAAACAAAAAGACGAATCTTAACAAAATATTAACAATCACCTTTGTATAAAGATTCGTAATATTCACGTTTTGATATTTTGTAGATCCTTATACCCGAGTGGAACTCGAACAGCCAGGGCGTTCAGTCTCCCGAAAGACAACAAAAACAAAGAAAAGTACTCCAGATCCGATGTTCAACGAAAGTTTTGTATTCAATATGTCCTTCAAAAGGGATGATTTAGCAGGAACAGTGTTGACAGTTTCTGTTTATGACCATGACCGTATAAGGAGTGATTACGTCATCGGTCAGGTAAAATTTTGCGCAGATGCGCATCAAACTTCCGCCATGGAACATTGGATTGAAATGTTCAGTCAGCCAGAGGTGGCCATTCAGCGTTGCCATGAACTCTTAGATCACGAAGATGAATTCAAATAACAATTTGTTCTTTTTTTGCAACGAATGTTTTGGTGCAAAAATCAGAAGTTGTGACAAAGACGTGTTATCTGTTTTTTATGTGAAAGCCTTAAATTTAACATTGGTTGTGCAGTACATCCAATTGTACTCTATTGTTTTCGTCTAATTGAATCGAATATTTGGGGTGTTTTTTAAAGATGCTCCACCGCCGACAAAGCATAAATGATATTCATCATTTAAACATTAATTGGTGTTTGATCGTATGTATATATATCTAATAGGTACAAAAATATCAAAAATTTTATTTTGCCTTTAGTGCATGCGCAATAAGTATTTCATTCCATATCCTTTCGACGGCCGCAAAGATTCGAACCCGACTCAATTTTGATATTAGGTTATAACAATACCATTAATGAAAGCAGTTTGCATCTAGATTTCGCTTTGATGCCATTTTCAAAATAAAAACAAACAGTACACACTGCAAACAAGCAAAAACAGTCACCGGAAGTCCCCTAAAGGTCGCCACGCACGGGTCATGGGAGGCAGAAACCTGCGCGTGTGATTTTTTTTTTGTTGAAATCGGTGTTCTATATTCACCTTTCTTTTCGCTTTCTCTCTATTTTCTCTTATTTTGATATCTTTTCTATCGTTTAAGACCATCTACATATCTGGATCTTGATAATTAAGCTCACAACG
The DNA here is from genome assembly GCA_004382745.1 of Argopecten irradians irradians. Classification (NCBI taxonomy): domain Eukaryota; kingdom Metazoa; phylum Mollusca; class Bivalvia; order Pectinida; family Pectinidae; genus Argopecten; species Argopecten irradians. Next base: position 1,233,969 of record SAYR01008610.1, on the reverse strand, counting down.
ACAGGTTTCGGGCACACACTAAAATCCGGATTTCAGACCTAAATTTTTGACTTATTTGGACACGTTCAAAGGTGATTTGTGACGTCACTAATGCATTGACCGAATCGATATTGGCATGATATATAGTGATGAACATTTAAAAAACACCCCTCATATTCAGTTTACAAGGGTCTCAGTGGGGCTCCAGAAGGGTGCATGAAAAGGGGAAAATGCATACTTACGCATAAATACGTTACAGCCGTCCAAAGGATATTGTGTAAAGTGTCATGGAGTCTATCGGGATACAACTAATCATTTTATTTATCTTTAACTTGAAGGAAAATTTAAAGCTCAAACTTTTCAATGGTGGTAATGATGTGGATTAAGTATTCTTTTAACTGAAGAAAAATACTAAATCGTCTGTTCATGTTTTTGATAGTGAAAAAAACACTGTCAGCGGTGGAGCATCTTTAAACTAATTTGTACATATCACTTTTAAGCCAATAGCGTGTTGGTCGATATGCCTGAATGGGTCCGAGTCACGATCTAAGCTGTTTACAAACCTGAATCAAATACTTTAAAACTTTACAAGCAACGCGTTTGGTAAGACGTTGTCCTACGTTACCTTTTAGCTAATCACTTACCTTAATTTCTTATATTACATTAAAGATGTTCAATATAGAGGGCACTTGGCATGACAGTAAATATTTTTCTCTCGCTTAGTCAGTCTGTGATTAAGAGAATGTTTTCTGTAATTGTTTTAATAACTCAAGTTTGTAGCACTCGCCATTTTAGATTGATGTTTTTCATTATATGCTTCTGTGTTTGGCCTTGGTTTAAGCTTCCTGTTGAAAATCACGACTATTCGGTATAGTTCTAGTAATTATCATGTTATCAAGGCTAAGTAATACTTGATAAATACACTCACGTTATTGGATTCAAACAAATGTAAGCAGCATCTATGGCTCTATTTAGGGATAGTAGCCTTCGCCATCTAGAGTTCACAATAATTTTACGTAATTGTTCAACACCTAACACACGTGTCATTGGAAACTGATTTATTGGTCTAATACATGTATAATTGTGGAAATTATATCCTAATTAGCGAATACTTAACTGGTTTAATGTAATTGTAGGAAATACGTTTTAGTTATATGTGCGGTACTTTGCATATATATCAATAAAGAGAACATTTTAATGTTATTGACCACCAAAAGTTACAAACATGTTGGGAATTTCAATACTTAAAATACATAGGTTTTAATTTGACGACGTCCAACAACAGCTCGAAATAAATTTTGGAAGTACAGACCAAAATCATGATACTTACGTGTACTGTGTAGTGAAATGAGATCAAACGGTCAAATCAAGAACCCAAGTTCGTGGTCTACAAATTCATTACAGTGGGATTTTTAAAAAGTGATTTCTTCGGATATATTTTCATGGGAACATTCATAAGCACAAAACCAAAAATTACACATTCTGTGTTACTGTAAATGTTCATACGACATCATACATGACTCTCATAGCTTAAATCATCAAAACTTTCAGTAGATTAAGGAAGAAAAATAAAACCATTTAAACTTTTTCGCCATACATAATTGATGGAAGAGTCGGTTATATTGTTTGTATTTGGTGTTAATTGGTATATGTGACCGGATTGGGTGTGCTGCTTAGTGTCTTCGGCAGTATGTATTATTAAGATAGCAGAATAAAATTGACAAGTATTTCAATTGTAATGAGACACGACAATAGCACACCACAATCTTGCAAAATATGGGACATACAATGAAGGGCGTCTATCTGTTCATCGTAAATGAATCAACTAACAAATCAATTTGTAAACATTTTTGGAATACTTCAGACTTGTCAGCAATTTTTTTCTTCACACACTGTGAAATGGAAAAAAGGTGGATGAACATGTTTAGATCAATGTGTTTGTATATATGTCGCTCATTCGACTGGTAAATCACATATTTAGACGAGTTTATTACAATGTAAAACAAGCTGATCTTAGACAATGTCTATAAACCATCTCTTAAGAATGACACACAACTTCAGGCAATGCATTGTCTATGGGGAATTAATGAAATCTCGAGGGGACCCAGGTGTATGAGGTGTAACTACGTGGAGATCGGAGAAATTATGACCCATTCATCGCTGCACACTATACCGTTTATACTTATCCTGAACGTGGGAACAGGTCGTTCCCTCAGGTATTACAACTGACGACAAGGAGTCGGATTAGGAAAATCAATAAATTCCGCTTATAGCAACAAAATAATGATAGACGGTTTTATGTAAGCCCGCGTAGGGAGAGCTTGTAAACTCTCCATTTTTGTTTCTTGTAAATATTTGATACCAGTTATGAGACGTGATAATCATGAAGCTAATGAGATCTTGTTTCTGTTGACGAACGGATATTAGAAATTGCCTTTGATGAAAGTTTTACGGAAAACTGACATTTTGTAATATATCATTATTTTGACTTTATTAAATTACTTTTTGATGTACTTGATTGCATTGTTGTTATTTATCAAATGTTTACGAATTTGTATACACGGAGTAAATTTATGAAATTATTGTTCTTTTATCTGACGTGTCACGAAGTCGATAGGATTGTCACTTATCATAAGGCCTAAAATGACAATGAACTATATACAGGAAAAAGTACCTAGAGCACACCAATACACACTAAACCAATATGCAGGATTAACGCATCTTGAAAATATCTCAAACAACTGGACATGCGCCGTATCTAACGCACTTTGAAATAATATCAAAGTGGGTTAAAGTGGGTTAAGGTACATTGGATTTGTTTAGCTTCAAACTGCTTACTTATCAAATTCTTTTAAATATTAAATTACTATTCCTTTTAATAGACATATCGCATTGAAATTGATTGATTGCATAATGATTCCAGAATGCATATATCGATATATGATTACAAGAGGACATAACACGAATATACCGCAGTCTTCCAAAACACGCACTTCACACGTCATCCAAGCTTTACACCGCATACATATCCCAGGTTGTTAATATGACACTACTTCAAAGAGATATGTGCCGTATTTTTTATATTAACGAATCAAGATAAGCTCGTCTCATGGTGACGTATTATAATCGTCTTTCGTCCGTCGTCGTCTATCGTGTGACGATAGGTATGTACATTTTTGACTTCTCCAAAATCGTTGAAACAATTTCAATGAAATTTTGCACAAGCCTTCTTAGGCAAAGGCAAACTGTTTGTTTGTTTGTTTGATTAATTAACGTCCTATTAACAGCTATGGTCATGTAAGGACGGCCTCCCATGTATGCCTTGAGTTGAGCGTTCGCCCCTGTGAGGAAGGCTCTGGGTTCTGTCCCCTGGTCGAGACACACCAAAGTCTATAAAAGTGGTAGTTTCTGCTCCTGCTTAGCGTTCAGCATACAGGGAGTGGAACGACTGGTTCGCCCGTTGTCAGTATAATGTGACCGGGTGGGGTGTGTTGCTTGGTGTCTTCGGCGGCATGCTTCAGTGATATAGCACTATAAAAAGGGCAAAAGTTCCACTATACAAGAAGACACAACATGAATATACCGCAGTCTCCCAGTACACTCACCTCGCATAACATACACGCAACACACCGCATCTAACGCCCTACCTGCAGGGCTGGCAAATAAAAATCTTAAAATATATGGTCCCCACCTACCAGGGGTCAAAAGGGGTAAAATTGACTAAAATTCTAAAAAAAAATCTTCTCTACTTACAGATGTAGTAAAATCAAACACTCTTCACAAATAGAAATGTATTAAGGTCCTTTACAAAAAATATGAATTATATGACCCTGGGGTCTTCAGTTTCCCCTTGGGGAGTAATTTTTTATATAGTTTTGAGAATTATTTGGTCATTCGTAATAAGAAATGAATCAAATATTATCATTATTATCAGTATCAGATATCGATTGAATTATATTTCAAAGTTTCCATGACTGACCCCCGAGGCCTTAGGGGTGGGGTCAAAGGGGTCGAATAGGCTAAAACTTCAAAAATCTTCTTCTGAAATTCTGGAAATGGTAGAATCAAATACTTTTGATAGATGGAAAGGTCTTAAGGTCCTTTACAAAGATTGTGAATTATATATGATTCTAGGGTCTCTAGTTTCTCCCTTGGGAGTGGGTTAAATTTACTATAATTTATATAAGGAAAACCTATTTTTGAGCATTATTTGGTCATTTGTAATAGAAAATGAGTCAAACATTGTCATGGTTATTAGTATGAGATAAACTTTGAATCCTAATATAAATTTTTCATGGTTGACCCCCAGGGGCCTTATGGGCGGGGTCGAAAAGGTTAAAACTTCAAAAATCTTCTTCTGAGGTTCTGGAACTGGTAGAATCATATACTTATCATAGATGGAAAGGTCATAAGGTTCTTAACAAAACATTTTAAAATATATGACCCTGGGGTCACACGTTTCCCCCTGAGGGCGGGGCTAAAATGGGTAAAATATGCTAAAATTTCAAAATCTTCTTCTAAAATTCTTGAAATGTTAAAATCAAATGCTTTTTTATAGATGGAAAGGTCTAAGGTGTTTTATATAATTGTGAATTATAATACATTGCGGTCTCACGTTAGTTTTCTTTAGGTTATATAGGAAATACACATTTATGAACATTATTTGCTCAATTTTCCTAGGAAATGAGTCAAACTTATTAGTATTTTAACAACAAAATTGCTCATCGCTGACAACTGAGGGACGGGACCAAACAGGGTCAAAATGACTAAAATTTCAAAACAATTCTGAGTGTACAGGTTTGATGGAAGCAAATACCGTTCATAGATTAAAACGTCAAAGTAAAATCACTAACCGACGTCAAGGGCCAGTATATAGTGTTTATATGTTGGTTTTTCCCCATTCTGTATCTGAATTCAGGTGACGTTAAGGCTCATGGGCCTCTTGTAATATGTTATTCATCGCCAAAAGTTCCTAACATTTTGAAAATAACAGTACTTTCAATGCATTGGTTTTAAATGTACAAACACAAATAATGACAGAAAATGATTTTATTAGTACTGCCAAATCCCATTATAGGTACATCTATGGTGAAGCAAAATGAGACCTTGAAGCCTATAAGGCATCTGGAGCCATCTGGAACATTTTGACCTAAAAAGTTTAAATTGATGTCAGAATTACTTCCCGTGTACGTAGTCATCTCGCCCAAAGAGCACAACATTGTTAAATGTTTATATATACGAGGACGAAATGACGTTTCCCTTGGATGTAGCAAGGTGCAGAAAATGCATTGTACCTGAAGAACTGGTAGTATAAAAGGTCACCCGGGAACGATTAAGTGACGGTACGTTAAACTCACTAACTAACTTGTTTGTTTGTTTGTTTGATTAATTAACGTCCTATTAACCGCTATGGTCATGTAAGGCACGGCCTCTCCATGTATGGCGGTGGTGTTGCGTGTATGTTGTGCGAGGTGCGTGTTTCGGGAGACTGCGGTATATTCATGTTGTGTCTTCTTGTATAGTGGAACTTTTGCCCTTTTTATAGTGCTATATCACTGGAGCATGCCGCCGAAGACACCAAGCAACACACCCCACCCGGTTACATTATACTGACAACGGGCGAACCAGTCGTCCCACTCCCTTTTTGCTGAGCGCTAAGCAGGAACAGAAACTACCACTTTTATAGACTTTGGTGTGTCTCGGCCAGGGGACAGAACCCAGAGCCTTCCTCACTAACTAACAGTATCTATTCAGTGGATATGTATTTTAATCAAATTTACATTAAACAGTACATAACGGCAGGCAATTTGTTTTGTTTTATTTTATATATGGTGAAAACGGAAAGCTTTCCTTAAATCATATATGTCATCGAAACGAGAGGTTTCCTTCTTGTAATGATGTCGCTTTGTAAATACAAGTGCGTACGCTGTGACCCAGTTTTGATTTATAAATCAACACGTGTATATACGACCGGATGTGCCCGTGTTCAGTTGCGGTAGCTGTGTGTACTGTATAGTTTCAGTATTGTCAACCTTGTTAGCTTGATGTACTTCATTGCGAGCACGTGGTATCAGTGTCGTTGTAATTCTGTATATAGCATGTGTGTTGTTTAAGTTAATTCAGGCGTTCGGGTGACCAGATATATAGTAAAAATGGAATGACCTGTTTTACCCGTGTACCAAAATATGGACACGGTCATTTGGTTTGAATAGAGGTGCTCCAGTCCTTATTCGGGAGATATTGTTGCTGTGAAGGTTGGAAAAGCTAAACAGGTAATATACAAGGACTGAACAAGTCCCTGTGAAAGTCTGAATATGACTTTCGTGTGTTTAGTAGTGATAGCAACTGCGCGCTGAAGCAAGTGTGCTGCGCTCGATAACAGAGCAAGTAGCAAGTGCGCAGCGCAGCGGCGAGGTTACCGCTGCGCTCGAAAATGGTTAAGGAACATAGGTATAGTAGCCACTGCGCAGTGACAAGTGCGCGGGCATCGGAATAGTGCCGTTGCGCTGTATAGGATTATTGAATTGTTAATAGGTATGTGTTGTCAGGTCCGTAGCAAGTAGTACGGCATTTGTTAATTGTATTTCTCGATATAAATCCCTTGTTAATATTCTGATTATTTGGTCAATTGAGATTGAGGTTTTATTAGAGTTACAATTTATTACATTTTCGCTACCAAAGGAAACACATAGAAGATTCCGAGTGACCATCGGGACGAACCAGACCCGGTGCACGTTACAGATATTGTTTGAAATTATGTTTGAACAGCCAAGGTCATTTGGATACGGACCTCCCACAGGGGCCAACTCAATAAAAATGGATGTTGTCAAACATTTTTTTGTATTTGTTGGATTGACTGATGAGTATATATGAGTCATGTGATTTCTTTTTCAGAAAATACGAGATTTGAAAAATTATTAAAACATCGGGATATTAACTAAAAAACAGAGAAAGTCGCAATTTTGGAATTTTTACCCTCGCCTCGATTAAAGTTTTTTTTCCACTGTAGTATACTATGTTTTCTAGAGTTGTAGTCACGCAACAGTCGTCCGATAATCCATAATCACACACATACCATGCAAAAGCATATAAACGATATCTATATAGTCGTATGCAATATTTTAATTCAAAATTACCGGCGTATTCTGACTTGTGACATCGAAAGCAACGCCCTAGTGTGAAGCGATTAGATTGATTTCCCTGCAATGTTATTCATTCGGTTTAGTCAGAGATACGTTTTAATTTTCAAATTTTCCGCGAAAACAAATGTATCGGAATACCTCTGGCTAAACTGATTAAATGGATTGAAAATGACTCGCCAGAATTAGGTAGTGTTTTGAATAGCAGTACTTTTAAATAACCGTCTGTAAACATCAAAGAAAGTCACACACAACGATAATTGAATACCAAAACTTTCAACCAAAGTGCATCAGAAAACATTTCAGCACAAAAATCGAGAATTTCAAAGCAAAATGTCCCGTGTACCAAAAGGGGTCCCCTCGCTAGCGTAAACCGGAAGTGGTGCAATATGAAATAAAACCGGTCTATTTTTATATTGCAGTTAAGACGAAATGTTTTGTTGTTGTTTATATATGTACCAAGGGCAGTCCTTATCAGAAACTGATAATCATTGGATCACATCGAAAGCATATTAAAAAATCGTAAAAAATTTGTGAAAATTGTACCCATTCAGGTACAGTATTGTTATATCATCTTTTATGTGTCTAGCCGATTTCATTCGATACCCGTACAGTGAGGACACACGAACCAGTTGCCTTGGATTTTAAAGTTATTCCAAAGGAAATCTTACGATACAAATATATTTCTTACGACACAATACGGAGACCAACGAAATAAGTTCTAGTGTTGACATGATATATCGATAAACATGTAAATTGCAATATGCTGTGAAAATATATAGTACTGCGATACAGAAATCATATTCCGGGTTTTCACGATATGAAAATATTCAGTTTTCCTCCCTTAGATGTAACTCTAACTTTACGTATTCAGTATCAGTAATGCGTTTGAATTAAATAAGTGTATTATATACACTTTGTTTGTTTGATTATTTTAACGTCCTGATACTTTAACAGCCAGGGTCATTCAAAGACGGCCTCCCATGTATGCAGTGTGTAGCGTGACTGAAGTGCGGGGTACGTGGTTTGGGAGACTGCGGTATGTTCGTGTTGTGTCTTGTATATTGTAGGAAAGAGGTATGTATTAAGGTGTCTTCTACTCCAGGATACGTCATCCAGTATGATGAAACAGCCAATTCCCAAGTGAGAAAACAGTGTGATATTCTTGCATAGGTATTTGGCTCAATAGACATTTTTTCTCTCTATATATATGTAATAATGTGCCAAGGTTTACTCGGTGGGCTATATAACACTACCCGTTTCAAGAAAAAAAACAGATTCTTGGAATACCAAAAATGTGATTAAGAGTCCAGCGAGGATTTCGGAGTCGTATTTCCAGGTCAATGACAAACAGATTTTCGAGTTCGAAAGTGCGGAAAAGAGGAACTAAATGTACTCTTGTTTCGTTGTTTACTATTACGATTTTAGCCTAGAATAATCAGGTAACAAAACAGTTGTTTCATGCCTTATCAGTCAATAGTCAAAACTCTTTTCCCTTGGTGTTGGAAACAAAATGTGTGCATCTAGCCGCCATGTTAGTATGTGTGTAGTACATTTGTTTTCTCGGCGTTGATTGGTGAATTAAGTTTCGAGAGCCAATCAACGCCGAGAAAACCAGGGCTATGGCAGAAAGTCATACAGGATCAAACAGCAAATATTCTAAAGAGGCAATTCATGGATGGAACATTCCAAACAAAGCACCGCTAGTGCCTGCCAATGCTGCCAATATGTATGTTGCTGATGCAGAAGCAGACAGAATGCTTTCCTCGTATAGGTTACTTGACAGACACTTTAAACCTTGCAGCTCAAAAGGCCCTCAAGGTCAACACTGTGTCACGGATTTTCGGGAGGATAAGGCGCATTGTTTCCTTCTTGTATACATGTAGTAATGATGTACACCTTTCCAGGTCCTTAGCCATTGCGTGAGTGACAAACACGTATTCAACCACGCAATGGATTTGCATAAGAAAATACAGAAATGCTAACATATCACTTTTGACAAATCAGTTATACAAGTATATAACATGCACGTCCCTTTACGCATTTCAATTAAATGTCATGGATAATGATTGAATAATTATAATCAATTAGATATAACACTGTCACGTGAGACTGTTGCCTCTTTCTTACACCGTGGTATTGCCAAAGACAGAGAACAACACCTCCCATCAAGTTACATTATATTTGATTATACTAACAACGAGCATGGCAGTCGTCCATCAAACAAAATCAGCCGTGTCAATAATTTGGATTTTTTTTCTAACATGTGAAAGCACAAGGTGAGGCGATGGCATGGAAATGTTAAAGCCGTTAAAACGTATGCATTTTAGATTACAAAAGTATCATTGTCAATAAACCGTTTTTGAGACAAAAGTGGTAGTTTCTGCTCCTGCTTAATGCTCTGCATTAAAGAAGTGGGACAACTAGTTCGCCCGTTGTCAGTATAATGTGACTGGGTGGGATGTCTTGCTTGGTGTCTTAGGTAGCATGCTTCAGTGATTTGTTTGTTTGATAAAATTTACACACTATTAACAGTCAGGGTCATGTAAAAACGGTGTCCCATGCATGCGGAGTGTAGCGTGTATGATGTGTGTGGTGCTATAAGAGTTCCACTATACAAGAAGATACAACATGAATACCTCGCACTTCACACACGCGGAACACCATATCCACGGACGAGATAGTAGGAGGTGTATACAATAAACCAAACTAATTCAGGTTTTGAGACAACCCCTGGGGTATATAAAGGAAGTAGTTTTGCCATTTTTATTTTGCTCTGCTTGGATTTCACATGCCAATCGAGCGCGTCCCACCTAGAATGATGTTGGGTACCTTTAATAGGATGAGATAGCAATCGAGCGTGCCCTTCCTTTATTTGATTATAACTGCCGGTTAGCCATTCGTCAGGGCACACAATTTACAATAGACATGCCACAAAAACCTAGGCGTTCTTCAGCAAGGGGCCCGGGGGTAAAACCTAGGAAGAGAGCATCGGCTTCGGCATCAGATGATGTAAGTGTCGGTAAAGCTACGTTTATTGAAAAACACCTACGAAATATAGCGGCGACAAACACTGAGGAAAGTCAGCCCAATCTAAGGACCCCTGAGAGGGGCAATAATGGCGCGAGTCGGGACAGGCCTAGTAAGATCATTGTTTTAGTACAAATCCCGGGCACTTCACATGTACTGGGGGGTTCCATCTCCGGTACAAAGTATTTTTAATCCCGTTGGTTATAATATTCCAGAAAAAATAAAGGACACAATCTGGAACAGTGAGTTTTTGGACCTCGTTTTATACTCAAATTTGCGCGTGAAATGGAGGCGGGCTTTTAGACACCGGGGGAGTCAGTAATCAAGATGGGAAATTTGTAATAAAAAAAACCCATCCAATATCGCTAAGCAGTTAAGTAACATCCATGCTTGGACATCAAAACTTTCTCACATATACAAGTGTGATGTTAACAAGCGCTCGAGGAGGCCTTGGCGGTCACCTGAGCGCTGATACAGAAAAAGCATTGCAAAGTTGGTTCAAATCTGTAAAAAGGTATAAAGGTATTTACGAATTAGAATAAATTTTAAAGTTGAATCTTCGTATTAGAATTCTTTTTTTTTTTTCATTTTGATAGCTAGTGTACTATGTTACCAAACCTTATGCTTAAAATTTCAATTTGCTTTGCCAACGTTAAACAACAAAACCAAACTAAAAGTCAGTCAGTGTCAGTGATTTTATAAATTTCACTTTTTAATCTATGAAGATTATATTATGTTCAATCAAACCTGTGAACTCAAAAGAAGACTTTTGAAATATTAGCCATTTTTGCCCCTGGAGGTCGGCCAGGACCAATATGGATATGACGATAAAATGCTTTTTCAGGCTAATATTTGTTTGTTTGATTAATTAACGTCCTATTAACAACTATGGTCATGTAAGGGCGGCCTCCCATGTATGCGGTGCGTTGCGTGTATGTTGTGCGGGATGCGTGTTTTGGGAGACTGTGGTATATTCATGTTGTGTCTTCTTGTATAGTGGGAACTGTTGCCCTTTTTATAGTGCTATATCACTGACGCATGCCGCCGAAGACACCAAGCAACACACCCCATCCGGTCACATTATACTGACAACGGGCGAACCAGTCGTCCTGCTCCCTGTATGCTGAGCGCTAAGCAGGAGCAGAAACTACCACTTTTATAGACTTTGGTGTGTCTCGGCCAGGGGAATAATTCTAACCTTGTTTGACTAATTTCCTATGAAAACAAAGCAAATAATGTTCATAAATTTGTTTTTCCTACATAAACTATAGTAAATTTGACCCCGTCCCCAGCGGAAAATCTGAGATCCAAGGGCCATGAAATTCACAATTTTTGTAAAGGGCCTTAAGACCTTCCAATCTATGAATAGTATCAGGTTCTATCAAATCTGTGAATTCAGAAGATGATTTTTGAAGTTTTAGCCTATTTGACCCCTTTTGGCACCGACCCTAAAACCCCTGGGGGTCGGCCTGGACCAATATGGATATGACGATAACATACTATCTCAGGCTAAATTCTAACCCAGTTTGACTAATTTCCTGTGAAAAATAAGCAAATAATGTTCATAAATGTGTTTTTCCTATATAAATTATAGTAAAATTGATCCCCTCCCCAGGGGGAAACATGAGACCTCAGGGTCATATAATTCACATTTTTTGTAAAGGACCTTAAGACCTTTCCATCTATGAAGAATTTTTTACTCTAACTGTTTCAGAATTTCAGAAGAAAATTTTTGAAGTTTTAGCCTATTTGACCCCTTTTGGCCCCGCCCCTAAGGCCCCTTGGGGTCAGTCATGGAAAATTTGTTAATATGATTCAATGGCCTTTTCATAGGGATATTCTGACAAAATTTGACTTATTTTCTATTATAATGACCAAATAATGCTCCAAAATATGTTTTCACTATATAAACTATTGTAAACTTAACCCCCTCCCCAGGGTCATATAACTCACAAGTTTTGTAGAGGGCCTTGAGACCTTTCTATATCTCACCGGGTCGATACTGCTGCTGGGCAGCTTGCTGGGGTTTTCGGTGAGCTCCCTTGTACTACACCATCAGGGGACAACACATTTTGCTTTGGGGGGAATTAGCTTATCTCCCCTGATGGTTGAGAGTACCAGTGTCCATGGCATGGTTAGTTAATTAACCATGATTTACCAACACAACAAAGTTCCTGGTTCCATATTTTGTTTATTGTAGGTGACTGCCAAAAGTTCCGAAATATTAAATTACAATTATTAAAGCTCCATGTTCTCAGACTCTCCACTCCTGATTGTGACCTTCACTCTCTCTGTTCTAACTCCAACTCTCTACTGTTCAACTCTCTAACTTCTATA
>SAYR01008610.1:1177645-1221450 GCA_004382745.1 Argopecten irradians irradians | reverse complement strand
GTAGAACTTGAGAAGAAGTTCAAAATGTGTTTTCAAGATGGCGGCTGTGGCGGCCATCTTGGATTTCGGATCGACCCGAAAAAAATACAACACTTTGTCGGGACCATGTCAGGATAATTTCTTGCAAGTCTCAGCCAAATCGCACTGGTAGAACTTGAGAAGAAGTTCAAAATGTGTTTTCAAGATGGCGGCTGTGGCGGCCATCTTGGATTTCAGATCGACCCGAAAAATAACAACACTTTGTCGGGACCATGTCAGGATCATTTCATGTAAGTTTCAGCTCAATCCCACCGGTCAAACTTGAGAAGAAGATTGAAATGTGAAAAGTTTACGGACGGCGCACGGCGCACGACGACGGACGAAGCATGATGACTATAGGTCATCCTGACCCTTCGGGTCAGATGACCTAAAAATACAGTATGTTTATCACAAATAAGAAATAGTTTTTTTTTTTTCCTTACAAAAATAAATTATATGCTACCATAGGGAGGGCAACCGGAAGGGGAATAACAAAGTAAAGCAGTAATAAGGATGGTGTTTGTGTTCTTCCAGTGTTCTCCGCAATGGAGGCGGCCATATGTTTTTCATGCTTTCGTTCAATTAATAAACGCAAATATATCAGAATCTTACATCGTATATCTCCAAAACGGGTTCTTATTACTATATTTAGCTTTCACTTATTACAAAGAACTTACCAAAACAAGAGGCCCAAAGGGCCTTAACGGTCATCTGACTACCTTGACAATAGTAAAATTAATTATATATGGTGTCACTTTGTCAGGATCATGTCAGGATCATTTTCAATTTCTTTCAACAAATTTTATTTCAAACAAGAGGCCCAAGGGCCTTTAAATATAGGAAATTAATTAGACATAGTGTCATGGTAGTCATCTTCGATTTGGGATCAACCAGAGATGTAACAATACTTTGTCTGGACCATGTCAGGATCATTTCATGCAAGTTTCAGCCAAATCCCTTCGTAGAACTTGAGAATAAGTTCAAAATGTGTTTTCAAGATGGCGGCTGTGGCGGCCATCTTGGATTTCGGATTGACCCGAAAAATAACAACACTTTGTCTGGACCATGTCAGGATCATTTCATGCAAGTTTCAGCCAAATCGCACTGGTAGAACTTGAGAAGAAGTTCAAAATGTGTTTTCAAGATGGCGCCTGTGGCGGCCATCTGGATTTCGGATCGCCCGAAAAATAACAACACTTTGTCGGGATCATGTCAGGATCATTTCATGCAAGTTTCAGCCAAATCGCACCGGTAGAACTTGAGAAGAAGTTCAAAATGTGTTTTCAAGATGGCGCCGTGGCGGCCATCTTGGATTTGGATCGACCCGAAAAATAACAACAGTTTGTCTGGACCATGTCACAGATCATTTCAGCAAGTTTCAGCCAAATCGCACCAGTAGAATTGAGAAGAAGTTTAAAAATGTGTTTTCAAGATGGAGACTGTGGCTGCCATCTTGGATTTCAGATCGACCCGAAAAATAACAACACTTTGTCGGGACCATGTCAGGATCATTCATGCAAGTTTCAGCCAAATCGCACTGGTAGAAACTTGAGAAAGTTCAAAATGTGTTTTCAGATGGCACCTGTGGCGGCCATCTTGGATTTCGGATCGACCCGAATAATAACAACACTTTGCGGGACCATGTCAGGATCATTTCATGCAATTTCAGCCAAATCGCACCGGTAGAACTTGAGAAGAAGTTTAAAATGTGTTTCAAGATGGCGGCTGTGGCGGCCATCTTGGATTCGGATCGACCCGAAAAATAACAACACTTTGTCGGGACCATGTCAGGATCATTTTCATGCAAGTTTCAGCCAAATCGCACCGGTAGAACTTGAGAAGAAGTTTAAAATGTGTTTTCAAGATGGCGCTGGTGGCGGCCATCTTGGATTTCGGATCGACCCGAAAAATAACAACACTTTGTCGGGACCATGTCAGGATCATTTCATGCAAGTTCAGCCAAATCGCACCGTAGAACTTGAGAAGAAGTTCAAAATGTGTTTTCAAGATGGCGGCTGTGGCGCCATCTTGGATTTCGGATCGACCCGAAAAATAACAAACACTTTGTCGGACCATGTCAGGATCATTTCATGCAAGTTTCAGCCAAATCGCACCGGTGGAACTTGAGAAGAAGTTTAAAATGTGTTTTCAAGATGGCGGCTGTGGCGGCCATCTTGGATTTCGGATCGACCCGAAATATAACAACACTTTGTCGGGACCATCTCACGATCATTTCAGGTAAGTTATAGCTCAATCCCACTGGTCAAACTTGAGAAAGAAGTTCAAAATGTGAAAAGTTAACGCACGGCGGACGGCGCACGGCGCACGGCGCACGGCGGACGGCGCACGGCGCACGGCGGACGGGCACGACGCGGGAAACATGATGACTATAGGTCATCCTGACCCTTCGGGTCAGATGACCAAAAAACCTGGATAGTGCTTTGGCAATATTTCATTGATGGATATGTAGTGCAGCCGAATTTTATAGGTATCTCAATATTGAAGGATTTGTATGAGTTAAATAGGTTGTATAAACTACAAAACCTATATTTGAATTATATCAAACCTGTAACAGTTAAAAACACGAGTATTTGATGATGGCGTATTTTGTTGTAGTAACTTCCGGTTTTACGTCAATTCAACGACTTCACAACATAGACATCGACATGACTGTTTTGTGGTCGGACATCACTTTATAAATTTTCGAAATATTCATTTCTATTTCATTCTCCACTGTATGGTCTTTAAGGTAAGATGTTGAATGAAGAATTAGGTTGGAATAAAAACTATCTATCACTTCAAATTATCATTAATACAATCCTGTGTGCCATAATCGATGATGTTTAGTGAGCATGTTATGACTATAGTGTACGTGTTTGGTACGTGCAAAATTCCGGTTTGGTATTCATTAGTATACGGTTTGGTACATGTATAACAACTTGGTAAAAATTTTGAATCACAAATAAAAACATAGGATAACTTAAGGACAGTATTATCATATCACGCAGACAAATTAACATAGTACACAGCAAGAGCCGTAACATAAATACCATCATAGAAACAATCAAATTTATAAAATTTAAGTTTGTAATCCTGGTGTTTGGTAGCTGTTTTATATATATAAAGTATGTATCTTCGTCATATCAAAGTATATATGGGGGAAAGCCGGAGAAGAAAAAAAAAACACCACACGTTATAAAAAGTATGCAACAATATATTATTAAGCATTGTAATAGAAATCAACTCAAGTAATGTTTACTCATGATAATTTTTTGGTTACTGTGTTATATTTTATTCACCCTTAGGAGAAGGAGACACATTATCCTTTGTCTTGTATTTAACAGATACGCATTTTAATACATATAAATTTATATTGATTTCCTTATATTTTAAAACCAATTTATTAACATTATAATCTTTCCCGTGATGTTATCTACATTGTTCAAGTGTTCCATTTTTATGAAACAGCTTATATCCAATTCTCCATAATTTACTGGCGTAGTTGGTCATTTCAGTTGTTCAACTGCCCTACATCTATTTAAACAGCATTCCTATTAAAGACATGGGACGTATATGAAATCCTTGGAAAGAGCGTATATCAGTGAATCCTTCAAGTGATCCGTTGCGTGGGTACACACCACTACCTGTCGTAATTATTCTCGTTGAACAGATCTACCAGAAATGTTATATTTTTTTTCTGCTGATAATGCTAAAATAGTTTGTCGTTACGAAAGTGCATGTCTGGTCAAACAAAAAAAAAAAAAAAACCACATTTCGTCGCGTCCTTTTTTGCCTTGTTCGTTACTTTGATCGTTGTGTCTCGTTCCATGCCAGTAAATAAGATTTATTATACCATGCGAACGTTGCAGTGTGCCCTAGTTGTGCCTTTGCTTTTTCAAACCTTCCTTTTTTAGTACTAGGTCTTGCGAAAACTAGTCCAAAATACCAAATTAACTGTTTTTATTTTTGTCAAAAGCTGTCTTTTTCTCTGTTCTTACAAATACACGCATAATATAACTTGCTACTTGAGCTTGATATCTGGGTTTTCATACCAGACTGTGAACGTCGGGGGGGAGGGTCTGAGGGGATTATGACACGCTTTATTTGCGGCTCCCTGTTCTGTGATTCAAATTTTAACTAGCAAAACGTATACGAATGGACATTAGCCAAACCGGAATTTTGTGCGTCCAAACACGTACACTCCTAGTCATAACATGCTCACTAAACATCATCGATTTATGGCAAAAAAGATGTATTTACGATAAAATTTGGATTCAGTGGTAGATTTAGTTTTGTTCTATCCTATCTTCATTTCAAACCATACTTATCTGAAAGAAATGCATCTGATCCATCTTGAAAACACATTTTGAACTTCTTCTCAAGTTCTACCTGTGCGATTTGGCTGAAGCTTGCATGAAATGATCCTGACATGGTCCCGACAAAGTGTTCTTATTTTTCGGGTTGATCCGAAATCCAAGATGGCCGCCACAGCCGCCATCTTGAAAACACATTTTGAACTTCTTCTCAAGTTCTACCTGTGCGATTTGGCTGAAACTTGCATGAAAGGAGCCTGACATGGTCCCAACAAAGTGTTGTTACATCTCTGGTTGATCCCCAATCGAAGATGGCAACCATGACACTATATCTAATTAATTTCCTATATGATTATTGCCAAGGTACTCAGATGACCGTTAAGGCCCATGGGCCTCTTGTTTACTAGGGTGTTTATTTCTACATTACCTTCATTAAAAATAGTGACAATACGGGTTTTTTTTACAGCAGACGTAGCCATTTTAAACGCATGCAAGATAGGTAAAATCCTAATAAATAATCCCATGTTATCTCCCAGACTTTGTATAGTTTGGAGACAACTGGCACTTGTTTCTTGATTGTTTATTTGATTAATTAACGTCCTATTAACAGCTATGGTCCTGTAAGGACGGCCTCCCATGTATGCGTTGTGTTGCGTATATATTGTGGGAGGTGCGTATTCTTGGAGACTGCGGTAATATTCAAGTTCCGTCTTTTTCTTGAAACAAAACTACTAGATCATAGAGATGAATTGCAATTAAAATTGGACACAATTTTTCCCTTAACGAATCGTAGCCTGACTGCGGAAAGTGATGTTAGATTATCTATTTACCTGCCCACCTGTCTTTTGCGAAATGTTTCTGTACTTTCTTGAGTACGGTTTTTAGAACTCCTGGACTGTCTTAGTTAAAGCAGTCTTTGTTACATCATAATTTGTCATCATACATTCCACGATGAGATATGAAGCCCATGTCAATAACACGGTTCTGTAGTGGAGCGGCTAAGGTAGATCTATCGGCGAAATCGTTGAAAGTTTGAAGAAAGCTTGAATCTTTGAATATGGCTTCTATGAGAATGCATGTACATATATACTAGGTTTGGGTTTTATTAGTTTAACGTTCTATTGACAGCCAGTGTCATGTAAGGACGTGCCAGGTTTATTGGTGGGGAAAAGTCGGAGTACCCGGAGAAAAACTAACGATCAGCGGTTAGTACCTTGCAACTGCCCCACATGGGATTCAAACTCGCGACCCAGAGGTGGAGAGCTTGTGGTAATATGTCTAGACATCTTAAGCTCTCGGCCACCGCGGCACCATCCATCTACAATATACCATTCACATTAAACAATTGACTAATTGAAAATGTAATCTATTTCTACTTTTGCCAAAAAAGTTGTTATATTATGTGTCTTATTTTGTAATTCTTGTTTGTTGTCAGCATGTCTGCAGTGTGGACTATGTCGGTAGCTGAGCGTTTGTAATGGTATTTGCTGTTGATGTATCTAGATGCTCTGCTTTGTATTTTTTCGATCTGTTGAATTTGTCTAGTGTTGTTAGAGTCCCATATATAGAAGAAACGATGTCAGTTCGAATGGTACTAATGCTATTTATGCATGTTCTTTTTTGCGTGCTAAATTTATTCTTAGGTCAGTTTTTTAAATTCCTAATGGAAGAATTGTTGGCCCTTTTAAAGTGCTATCCTATTGGAGCATGGGGCCAAAGACACCAAACAAGCTAACCACACCTGGTCCCATTATACTGACAAACCAGTCGTCTAACTCTCTTCAAACATAAACTACCAATTGTGTAGCCATTGGTAAGTTAAATGATAGTATACATGAAGACCGTATATATACATGGGCATAGCAAGGTTTTTAATTGACAGAGTCAATCTGGGTTTTGTCCCCTGCTCGAGACACATCATAGTTTATAAAAGTGGAAGTTTCCACTCTTGTGGTTGTACCACAGCACGTTGTACACATACTATTTCCATTAATGACCCTGATTTTAAATAGGAAAATAACAATAACAATGCCAAACATTGGTCACTAAAAATATATTATGTATGGTTTTCATGAAGTTTTCAAAATAATATGACGGTAAGCTGAAAATGTTGGAGATTCGTTTTGCTGAAAGTCTTGGTATCTATGTCGGAAAATAAGAACTTATTGATGTATTGATCGTTGACTTATATACACCAAGAAATACAAAATGTAAAGATGCTGTGACTTCCGTGTGGATGCTACATGCCGCAGCCAAACCATTGATATCTGTCACTAATAAAGCCCATCACCCACGAACATTCAAAATGTCAACATGTTATGAAAGGTGACAGGAAACTAACTGCTTGTTACTAGATATTATTAACTCATTATTGGACAGTGTTCTGTGCTGAATGTGTTCATTATGGTTTGTTATATAGCTAAATAACACAGACGAACTATATCGCAAACAAATGACTGGCTATAATTTGACCATGACCTTCACAAAGTATGCTTTTCATCCACATTATCGCCTCTTTGAACAATCATTTCCCACTATGTTTCAGTGAAGTGAAGGAATGGCTGCAACAGACACAACTATTAACAAAAATGCATTCGCAATTATCAGCTCAGTGTCCCACTAATGTTATTTTACAAAGCAACATATGATCAGATTTACGGAGATATTGCACGATTTGACAAGTTGTCCTTGAATCTGCTAGCAGAAGGCCCTTGATCCTGTTCCCTGGTCGAGACACACTATGTGTCGACGTAACAGAGATCAGTAAACTTCATATTCACTAATAAAGAAAGGTCTCAATTTGTTATATGTGCAAATAAATTTTGCCAGTACCGCCACAAATCACGGTCATACCATGAAGCCAATATCTTGTCAACAATATTAAACATGTTTATAGTGTTATAAATATCCTAAGTGATTTCTTCATGTATGCTTCCATCTAAGCTTGCATTTGGCATAAAAAAACAAGAAGTTAACAATGCAAAATTTAACGTTTATTAGGCATCTTTGTCAATTTGGTTTTAACAGCTTAGTTCACCAAACCTTATGGTTTTCAATAGATTTCTGAAGAAAAACTAGTATGTCAAAATTGTTAACCAATTATGGCACAAACTAACTGCTAAAAGATCATGGATAGTGTATAATGAAATGGAACACAATGCCCGAATAAATTGTAAGAGCATTTACGAAAAATTCATTCTAGATGTTTCATCAGTTTTTGTTGGCAAAATTTCTAGAATCTTTTAACATGCATCCGTCGTATTCATCTCCGAAGAATAATTGGCGTGATAAGAGAAGTGAAATGTTTTGTTGTTGAAGTAAAAATTATGTGAATGTGTATCAAAGAAGCAAATACGAATCAATATTCGGCTGTTGAAATTGTACCTGCTGCCTTAAAGCACGATTGTAAAAGGTGATTTTTGTTCTTATCTTACTTCTTACTTTCTTCCTCCTAATGTTGAGCATCCGTCTTTGTTTCAGAAGCTGTAGATTCTGTCTCCTAATATAGACACCAAATTATGTGATCGGCCGACGCTTAATAGACAATCTGATTAAAATACAGATCCTTATTAGCACCTCTATTGAACGGAGTGGTTATAAGGATCTGTGTTTTAATCAGATTGCTTAATATATGTTGTTTTTTCCCCGTCTTTTTTCCAATTTTAAGTTCACCTGAGACGAAGCTAAGGGGGCTGTAGGAGGGACCAAAAGGGGAAACAATTGACTAAAATTTCAAGTCTCCAATTACAGATGTGGTCAAATACTCTATAGATAGAAAAGATATAAGGTCATATATAAAATTGTGAATTATATGACCCTGGGGTCTCAAGTTTCCCCCTGAAGAGGGTGTGAAGTTTACTATAACAGTATATTTAGGGAAATCCCAGTCATGTGGGTATCAATCTGCTTAAAATACAGATCCTTATTATCACTACTTTGGATAAGAGAATCTGAGAACATCCCATTAGGGGTCACGTCAAGATGACCTTTTGAAATGGTTAATCAAATTGGCACTGCCAGAATCTTGACTTGGGACGAAATCGTTTGAAAAAGCTGTCCAAATTATTTTTGTGTATGAAGCCATCTCGCCCGAAGTGCACAACAAAGCTAATTGTATATGTATACTGGGGCGAAAAGACATTTTCAATCGATGTTGTAAGGTGTAAAAACTGCATTTGCTCTGAAGTACACGTGGTATAAAGTTCATCTGGACGGGACCCCTTATGGGATATTGTCAGATCCTCTATTGAACTGAGTGATTATAAGGATCTGTATGTTAAGCAGATTGTGTGGGTAAAAAGGGGAATGAAAAGGTCGATAAAGCAGCTAAGACTGTTCTTCGCCTAGCAAAAACAGATATGAAACCACCATACACTGATTTCAAACAAAGCTGGTCTACCGAAACAAACAACAAACTGTTACAAATACAACCTACACTTAATCCTAAACTGTCGGGTCGCGGAGACCGCAGAGAGGAAGTTGTTTTCTCTCGGCTCCGAACTGGACACATATTTTACACATTCCTATCTATTGAGAGGGGAGGATCTCCTCTCACAGTTGAACATATTTTTTTGCACTGTATTGATTTTAAACACATACGAGATAAGTATTACGATGTCTCAGACATGTACACATTGTTCCAGTTGTGAGACATAAGCGTTTTTTCAACTTACTCAAAGAGATCGGCATTTTTAAAGGGACAACTCGCTCGCTGTCCGCAATTAAACATTGTGGTCGAACATCTTGTATGCCGAACCCTTCCCTTGCTCGTAAAATACTGCAACTTTTGTCTAGAACTGCTTACTAAAATCGCTTTGACAGTAGTGTGTTTACCTTATTAGGTGAATAGTCTTGCCTAAAAATCACCTCCTATGTGGTTAGTTAGTTCATTTGTTTAACATGCGTGATTTTGGTACGGGTATGGGTACAGCGTACATATTGTACCTGCTTAATCGTATTGATCAACGATTTGTAATTACAACGGTATCAATTAAAATACTAAACAATGACGTTTGTTTGTTTGTTTGTTTGTTTGCTTTATTAACGTCCTATTAACAGCTATGGTCATGTAAGGACGGCCTCCCATGTATGCAGTGTGTTACGTGTATGTTGTGCGAGGTGAGTGTACTGGGAGACTGCGGTATATTCGTGTTGTGTCTTCTTGTATAGTGGAACTGTTGCCCTTTTTATAGTGCTATATCACTGAAGCATGCCGCCGAAGACACCAAGCAACACACCCCACCCGGTCACATTATACTGACAACGGGCGAACCAGTCGTCCCACTCCCTGTATGCTGAACGCTAAGCAGGAGCAGAAACTACCACTTTTATAGACTTTGGTGTGTCTCGGCCAGGGGACAGAACCCAGAGCCTTCCTCACAGGGGCGAACGCTCAACTCAAGGCCAAAAGTGAGGCGGTGCCAAGGGAGGCATTAGGAAAGATAAAGTCAGTTAGGAAGAAGAGAAAAGATAAGATCCTAAATTTAGTCGCCTTTTACGATCATGCAATAGGGGCAGCAGGTACAATTCTAACGCCCTACCTGCAGGGCCCAAACATTTCATGTTATATGTTTCATAAGAAATGTAGAACAATTAATTTATGCCATATTTTGCTTCTTGGTTATGTAAAAAAAAAGTCTGAGTGAATTGTCTCTTTAACAGAATTTGAACGTTTTCTCATGTTATCATCAAATCAACGCAACACTCATCGTTTCATCAACATTATGTATGAGTTTCCTTATGTGTTTCGGCCAAAACTATTTTATCCTATGCAACTCTTTTTATTAAATCAAAATTCACAATTTGTGTTTTAGTTTTTACTTGCCTTTTTTCTTTTTCTGATTTTTTAGATACAGTTTTTGTTTATATCTTGATATTATTGTCTCTCTTGTAGTTTGGCCTTAAATGACCTTATTTGTCGATAGACCGTAAAACTCAAACAAACAAGCAACACATTGCATGCAGGGAACTCCTGTTTAGATGAACCTTGATGTTAATAAATTAAGATGTGAAACTACAAAACAAAATTCAGGAGCATTTTTAAATTGTTTTTGTGATAATCAAGATTTGCTAAAAACAAAGCTTGGGCAATACATTGAATTGTTTAAAAATGCTGCGACTATAAGACAGGGTGGAGTGTATTGTTCATTGTCTTTGGCAGTCAGTGCCAGTGACAGCAGTATTAATGGGTAAGATTGTCCACTATTAGTGAAAGACAACATCACCGCACATCAAACTCCTAAATACGTAATACAACGCATGCTGGAGAGGCCTTCGTGAAACAATATGTAACTAGATTTGATCGCGATAAAAATACGGGATTTCAACCTATGTAATGATATAAGTAATGTTAGCGAACAGACGATTGCTTGAACGAACGGACGATCTCACTCAATATTAATCAGAAAGCGTTTCTTACTAAAGTATTCTGGTCCAACCGAAAAACAGATTTAGGGGAATCAAGATTTCATAGAGAGGTGAATATATCGGAGCCTGCTGATTGGATATATTCAGGGTACATCAGTTAATGGTTAATGTGTGGGTCGGAACATACATGTAGATGTAAAATTTGTAAAGAATTTTGATGTGAATTTGTTTGGTTCTGTGGTTTCAAAACTGCCGGGTATTTTCCCAAACATAGCACCGGTTTTTCTTAAACATCCGGTGTCACAGGTGACAGCTCTGCCACACACATAAAAGGTTTTGAACCTGTCAGTTATTGGGTTTGTGCATTACCTTTTTTGTTTGTTTGTTTGATTAAATGTACGTCCTATTAATAGCTAGGTTCACGTAAGGACGGCCTCCCATGCATGCGGTGTAGCTACACATGTACATGTACGTGTATTAACGCAAACATGGCGATCGTGTACATTGTTCATGTAGAACTTAAAACATCACGAAATTAAAGTATTCAAGTTGGGTATGGGTAAGAACCAGCCAAATGAAAAAAAAGACCTTCGAAACGGCCCGTGTGTATACAAAATTGAGCCCGGGATAGAATTTTAACCTGGCCGCTGATTGGCTGGCTAATCTTGAATTTCAAAAGTAAAAATGTTTTCTGACAGGTATTTATTCCTTGATAACCATAATATGAATTTGGAAATTCAGATTGAGATTTAGGTTCAAAATATGAATTTTGATAATGAATAGGTAAACACATTAGAATTTGAAAGTGCAAAAATTCTCCTTTTCTTATGAAGAACTTCGACCAATGGGGAATAACTCGTACAATTAGAGGATTATCTCCCTTTGGCCACATCATGTAATCCCAATTACATACACATCACCCAACGCACAAAATAAAATCGCTGAAAGGACAATTGATGTCCTATACCTCCGTCATTTTGAATCATATGACATTGAAATTGGTCAATATATGTGTCTGAGAGCGTGCCCTTTCACATTCGATTCAAACCTTTCTCTTGGAAATTTCTTAAATTACGGTAAAATTTACGTTAAAAAAATGAACGAAAAGCCAAATTCGGAGGGCTATATTTTTTCGCCATTTTCTAATTCGTGATTTTGAAATTATAACCCTGTACAGGATATATGCCAATGTCTACATTCACATAAAATCAACTCCCTAAATTAAATGATAAAGGCCGTACAATCTCATAAATTACGGGGGAAAATAAGGAAACGGAAAAAATGACATATTTGAGGAGCTATATTTCCGCCATTTTTCTATATAACCCCTTTAAAATCCATAACTTTTGAAGACAAAAGTTTATACAACATAGGTATGAAAAATCAACATTGTGCATACAGGTTTAAAGGGGCTGAAACGCGTGCCGCAAGGACAAATATAAACTAAAATTTCGATTTTGATGTACTATATCTCCGCCATTTTGAATCATATGACCTTGAAATTCGTCATTTTACGTGTCTGAGAGCATGATCTTTCACATCCAATTAAAAACATTTCTCTTTGAAATTTCATGAATACGTTAAAATTTACGTTAAAAAAATGAACGAAACGTAATATTCGGAGAGCTATTTTTCCACCATTTTCAAATTTATGACTTTATACAACACAGGTACGAAAAAATTACAAGCCTGTACAGACAACATGCCAAAGTCTACATTTACGATAAATCAACACCATACATTAAATGACAAACGCCCTACAAGCTCACAAATTACGTGAAAAAATAAGAAAATGAAACAAAACGCCATATTCAGAGAGCTATATATCCGCCATTTTTCTATATAACCCCTTGAAAGTTTTCAAAACAAATCTTTATACAACACAGGTACGAAAAACCAAGACTGTACATACAGGTTTAAAGGCGCTGAAACGTCTCGCGCAAGGACAAATATAAACTAAAATTTCGATTTTTGATGTCCTATATCTCCGCCATTTTGAATCATATGACCTTGAATTTGGTCATTTTATGTGCCCGAGAGCATGCTCTGTCATATGCGCCCTTCAAAACTTTTCTGTGACAAATTTTGTTTTTGACATTTGCTTGACTCCGTAGCGACTCTTGACCTTGACATAATATTTGATAACATGGCATGAGAAAAGCACGCGAAATGTCAGGATCTGTCTGCATAACTAAACGTGGACGATGAACAGCGTACAGTTAAAAAGTTATGAGCGTTCAAAAATAGTTTTTTACATCTGTGACCTTGACCTTGAACGTTATCGTACAAAATCAAACCTAGGTTTCAAGCACTCATGTACGTACATAACATGTCCAAATTTGAGCGCCGTACTTTGTTCCGTTCGTGAGAAAAATGTTAAGAAGGTTTCGTGGAAATAATTAACTTACATTATATATAATAATAAAAATAAAAATACTTTAAGAGATATCTTCATAATTCCAATTGATCTGAAATCAGAACGAAATTTTAAGTGTTCCAGCAAAATTAATGTAGTGTAACATACTTGCTTTTGGAGAAAATCGACTTTTTGTGTCCCTATTTTCCTGATGCAAATATTTACTGTTGCCATACTTGGAAGGTCTTTATCACTACAGTGTTTATTCCCGTTGAAAGCAAGCGTTCTGACGCCCTTCGCGGGTTAAGTCCATTCAACAAAAGAAGCGGAACAATATCAAGAAGCAATGCATTTTCAGCACTAATAACGACATAAGTCGGGCACAGACACTCTATACCGGATAATAAGAGTTTTCAGTAATAGTTGCAATAAGAAAATGTTACGATGTCAGTAAATAAATGTTTAATTTCTTTCGTTTGATTCACTTTTTGAATTTGATGACTTGATCCCGAACATTCCAGTGTCGTCACTTTTAGTATGAGTGAATGGAACGGCAGTCAGTCCCGCCAAACAGTGACGTCACAATCACCGGAATGACGTCGCTTACACATTTCCCACGGTAGTAAAAAGGAGTACACACTCATTCGGTTTAGTGAATGCATCTTTTCTTGATCATCAAAGAAGCGTTTCGTTTTGAGCGAAATCGTGTAAATAACAGGCAATTTGCTTTCGTTTTTAATACCATCTTCTGTATGCATAATGAAAAAATGCAGGATAAACAGAATACACGGTCACAATCTTACAATATAAGTTTTATTTTGGTGTCGACAGGGAAAACCGAGATGACTTTGGCAAAACCTCCCCATCTCATCGCACCGTTTGATATGCACGTGTATATCATGACGTTTCAAGTGGCTGCTCGTATTATTTTTTGTGAAAATGATTATACATATATGTTATAAAATTTCTGTTAGTTTTTTTATTGTCATTATTGTTATATACACTGTATGTGATATTTAAACGAAAACGCATATTTTACATAAGAAGTCAATTATATATATAATGAAAGTATATGTTAGCTTGTAAGAATAATAATAATAAGAAGATGAAAAAACAGAACAATAACAATAGGGATTTCCATCCTGAATGGAAACAATAGGGAATTCCATCCTGAATGGAAATCCCTAATAATTGTCTAACATTTAATTGAAAAACAATTACGATTGGGACATAAAGAATTATTTGGATACAGGATGATGGGACATTGAGTTGTTTGCGTAATAAACTGAAACAGTAGCTTACAATTCATTCCCACTATCCTGTCAATCTACACTATTTCGTTGTATTGAACGAAGCGAGATAACTCTTTACTTAAATCACATTAGTTATGGCACCACTACAATTATGAATAACAGAAAATGATTGCAGCTTCATTATTACACAATATCCAATAAACTAATGAGACTGACATAAAGAGACTTGTAAGGTAAACGACAATACATTAACAAAACAAAATTATCCTGACCACGTTTAGTTAAGTGTATAATTTACTGTGAAATCAGTTCGTAGGAGTTCAATTTTCGTGGTTTACGTGGGGTTTTTTTTGCCTGAAGCAAGGAAATTACGTACACGCGAAAATTAATTCCTGTCAAAGTACACACATGATCGTACACAACAACGTCTTTATTTTTTATCAAATTCAAAGTTGATAACTAAATATTTAATTCATACATAAATGAGTTAAAGTGATAATACGCATACTGTGTGAATGACAGTTAAAACCTTACTTACAAAATTTATGTAGTAACCATACCTGTAATTTGGTCATTGGTTACTACACAAATCAGCTTTCCTAAATCCCAGTGTAATCAGATCACGCCGTTCACTAGTGTGTTCGAAAGCGTCAATTACCTATTGGACATGTATCGCTGTCGTCGAGTTTGAGATTTCAAATTCTCTTTAACTCACGTTGACAGTACGATCCATGGGCTGTAGTTTATCTGTACACGAAGCAGGTACAGGAACGTACAATGGCACACTATCATGGTTTTTTAGTAATAAAAAAGGATATTTAAAAAAACAAGAGGCCCATAGGCCTTAATGGTCACCTGATTTCAGATACAGAATGAAACAAAGACATGCATATAAACACTATATATTGGCCCATCAGGCCCTTGAAGTCAGTCAGTGATTTTATAAATTTGACTTTTTAATCTATGAAGATTATGTGAATTCAGAAGAAAGATTTTTGAAATGTTATCCATTTGGACCCCTTTTGGCCCCGCCCCTCTCGTCCCTGGGGATCGGCCAAGACCAATATGAATATGATGTTAAAATGCTATCTCAGGCTAATAATTCTAACCCAGATTGACTAATTTCCTATGAAAACTAAGCAAATAATGTTCTTAAATGTGTTTTCCTTTATAAACTATAGTAAATTTGACCCCCTCCCCAGGGGAAAATCTGATATCCCAGGACCATGAAATTCACAATTTTTTGTAAAGGGCCTTAAGACCTTCCAATCTATCAAGAGTATCTGGGTCCATCAAATCTGTGAATTCAAAAAGAAGATTTTTGAAATTACCACTTTGACCCCTTTTGGCTCCGCCCATCTGGCCCCTGGAGGTCAGCCATGAACAATATGGATATGATGTTAAAATGCTATCTCAGGCTAATAATTCTAACCCAGTTTGACTAATTTCCTATAAAAAATAGGCAAATAATGTTCATAAATGTGTTTTCCCTATATAAACTATAGTAAACTTGACCCCCTCCCCAGGGGGAAACGTGAGACCCCAGGGTCATATAATTCACAATTTTTGTAAAGGACCTTAAGACCTTTCTATTTATGAAAAGTATTTGATTCTACCAGTTCTAGTATTTCAGAAGAAGATTTTTGAAGTTTTAGCCTATTTGACCCCTTTTGACCCCGCCCCTAAGGCCCCTGGGGGTCAGTCATAGAAAATTTGTTAATAGGATTAAATGGCCATCTCATACTGATAATTCTGACAACATTTGACTCATTTCCTATTACAAATGACCAAATAATGCCCAAAAATGTGTTTTCCCAATATAAACTATAGTAAACTTAACCCCCTCCCCAGGCGGAAACTAGAGACCCCAGTGTCATATAATTCACAATTTTTGTAAAGGACCTTAAGACCTTTCTATCTATGAAGAGTATTTGATTCTACCACATCTGTGAGTAGAGAAGAAGATTTTTGAAATTTTACTCAATTTAACCCCTTTTGGCCCCTCCCACAGCCCCCTGGGGGTGGGGACCATATAATTCACTATTTTGATTGGCCTTATGCCTAAGAAGGTTTGTGCAAAATTTCATTGAAATTGCTTCAGCAGTTTTGGAGAAGAAGTCGAAAATGTAAATTGTTTACGGACATACGACGCACGACGGACGACGACGGACAAAAGGCGATTAGAATAGGTCACTTGAGACTTCGTCTCAGGTGACCTAAAAACCTTTTGAAAAATAAAACAATTATAAAAAATAAATGATCGAAAGCATGAAAGATTGCGATAGTCTCGTAAGTTATTTACATACGGTATAAGTATGTTTTTCATTAATCATAACATTGATTCCTCTTTGCTGAAGTTTGTGTAATAACTTGGTCAATGGCATTGGTATTATGTTGGTCATAGGATAATAAAATATGGAGTTGTCTGCGTAACAAACTCCAACGGTAGGTTACTGTTAATTACTATCCTGTCAATCTGCACATTATTTCGATGTGTTGAACGAAGAGAGATAACTCTAAAATACAATCACATTGGTTATAACACTACCACTCTTATGAATAGCAGAAAGTGAGTTTAGCTGCAAATTTACCCAATATGCTAACGAATTGATAAGATAGAGTTGTAAAGTAAACGAAAATGCATTTAAATAACCAAATTATCCTAATTAAATTTTGTGTGGTGTATTACATTAACATCCTAACACAACCACGGCCATTTAAATAAGAACAGTCTCCCATATGTGCAATGTGTTGTGGGGTGTGAATATATGTATGTTTTGATAGTATGTGGTAGGTTTATGAAGTGTCACATGATAATAGTTAGATCCTTGCCATGGTCATTAAAGGACGGCCTCTCATGTATGTCGTGTCTTGCAGGTGTGAAGCCCGATGTGCGTGTTTTGAGAGAATGTGGTATGTTAGTTATATTAGTGTTGTGACCTCTTGTAATCGTGGAACTTTTGCCCTTTAAAGTGATATTTCATCCATTCAGAAGCATACTGTAAAGAAACCCAAACAACATTCCCATTAGTTACTGCTTAAACAAGTTGAAGCATATCAGAAATGTGACCGAATGGGGATTGCCTGGTTGGTGTTTTCGGTGTCATACTTCTTTGTAAAAGCACAAAACTTCATCTAGTACACGAAGGCACAACACATACATACCACAGTCTCCTAAAACCCTCAACACATCCCATACATGGAAGGCCCTTCTAAAACGCTAATACAATCGATCAAAACCCTAAAAGGCGAGTAAATTTAGGATGTTTCTTCCTATCATTTCCCTCGACACCGCCTCGCATTCGGTCTGGAGTTAAGAGTTCGCCCCGTGGTAAGGTGGTTAGTTGCTTTATTTACGTCTGATAAATAGCCCAGGTCATTTATCCTTCAATATTTGCAATGCGTCTATATTTTCGATATATTCGAGGGGTGGGTTGCTTTTTTTGACCATCAAAATCTCTCACTCGGGTTAATATATCCCCCATCTGATTAAAATACAGATCCTTATTATCACTACGTTGGATAAGAGAATCTGAGAACATCCCATTAGGGGTCACGTCAAGATGACCTTTCGAAATGGCCAATCAAAATCATCTCACCCGAAGTGCACAACAAAGCTTATTGTATATGTATACTTGGGCGAAAAAAACATTTTCAATTGATGTTGTAAGGTGTAGAAACTGCATTTGCTCTGAAGTACACGTGGTATAAAGGTCATCTGGACGTGACCGCATATGGAATATTGTCAGATCCTTTATTGAACGGAGTGGTTATAAAGATATGTGTTTTAATCAGATTGAGATGTTCCTGTCAACCTGACAGGCTCGTGTAAGATTCTGTTCGTCTTATATTGGTAAAATTATCAGAATGTTTTTAACTATTTTTGACTAAGTTGACTTAACTTTAAAGTGTAAATGTATAAGTATGTAAAGTGTAATTGTATATGGGCAAGAGTGTATATAATTTTAGAGAGGCTTATTACATAGTCGTCCCAACAAGTGCACACGTAGGAGAGAGCCTTGTACAACGCCTCAAAACATGTCTGATTTATCCATTTGAAAGTATTACACCAAGCCATGTGCACGCTTCAGGAATTGTAGCACGACATTAATTGAAGACCTCTCTTTTAGTCTCGTGATGAGCGATCGCTCCTGTGAGGAAGGCTTTGGATTCTGTTCCCTGGCCGAGACACATAGTCTTTCATATTGGTAGTTTATGCTACTGCTTGGCGTTTAGCATTAAGGAAATAGGACGACTGGTCCGCTCGTTGTCAGTATAATGTGACCGGATGGGTGTTGCTTGGCGTTTTGTTGTTTGGATGCAGTCAGAGAGAAAATTTGTAATCCATTCATGTTTATTTACTGTGATGCCATAGCATTTAAGTTTGTACTGGAGGCGTTTGCATAGTACTTAATGAAAAGCTTTGTCTAAGTCCTTGATTATTATGTCTGTCTGCCTGTGTGTTGTTGTGGTTTAGTGTAAGTTCGTGTATGAATGTGGCCAGTCGAGTTTCGCATGATCTGAAATCTCTAAAACCGTGTTGTTTACCAAATAGTGTATTATTGATTCCAGATGTGCCAAGGTGGCGTTGGTAATGATGTGTTCCATTAATTTGCATATGATACATGTGGGTGATATTGGTCTGTAATTTGCTGGATTGTATTTGTCACCTTTCTTGTAAATTGCGTTTACATACGTGATAATATGACCTCGTTCATCCTAGTTTACATTTCGTTGGAATTCGTTAGCAATGCTTGAATATCATCTGTTTCTATGTTGAAAATTTCGTGGACATATATAGACTGTATGACTTGAGTACCTAGAATGGTGATTCTCACCTGTACACCAGATTCACGTGCAGCACATTACCTGTGCTTAGTGTGCCCCCTATCCTGATGAATATTCATAAGGCGGCAAACTCATAAACATATCAAAATCAGATACTTGATATGGCGCTATATATAGGGCAAGAGCTCTACTATACAAGAAGACACGACACGAATATACCAGTCTCCCAAAACAAGCACCACACACTTCATAGGCGCTACACACTGCACACATGGGAGGCAATACGACGGTGATTTTAAGATATAAATGCAAATAAAATGGTATGCATTTGAGGTTATTTTTTCTTCAAAATACGTTTCTGAGACAACCCCTCGTGACCATTAGCCTTAATGTTCCTGCTCTGCTTGGGTACGAGACGCCTATATAATGTGACCGGGTGGGGTGTGTTGCCTGGTGTCTCCGGCGGCATGCTCCAGTGATATAGCACTATAAAAAGGGCAACATACATGCAACACACCGTATACATGAGAGGCCGTCCTTACATGACCATAGCTGTTAATAGGACGTTAAGTAATCAATCAAACAAACAAAAAAGCCTATCGAAACACACGTGACACAATGAAACACTTGGTTCTTGATCAATAGGAGAAGCTTTCCTTCAGTAGAGACGAATTTCGATTCATCAAGCATGTGTTCCTCAGATCTTTGGTTATAAAATACTTATGATAGCTACATAAACAAAACATGTATATATATACTTTTGGACTTTAAAAACGAGAAAATTTACAAATTTTAATTTTTCCGGTCATACCTAAATGTTCTGATTGTTATATGTATTCTTAACCTTTACCTGCGAATTTGTATCCCGGAAAAAAAACATGCGAAATCACCCAGCCATGACGGTACACTGACCCTCTGTGCTGCAATCAAAAAGCGACCTGCACATGCAACTCTGAGTACTTCACCCTGATATCTACTCCATCAACACATTGTTTGTGTACGGCGCAACTCATTTTTATGCCGTCTTGAAATTAGTGTGCAACATTTTTGATGCCACGCCTTGCAGAACAACAAAATTATGCTGCTCTCGGTCTTGTTGAGGCAGGTATGCAGCACAACGTCATTGCACGACGCTTTAATGTCCATAAATCAACCATAACATGGTTGGTACAAAGATACAGGGTCACTGGCAGTGTAAAAGGGCGGACCATGACCAAGTCAACTCGCGCCACAACACAGCGTCATTTACGGGATAGGTTTACGACGTCAGTTTTGACAGCACAAAATGTAGTATGTTGTCATGGACGTCAAACCCACCATTGTTATGTGTCTGAAGGAAAGGCGGATCTATTGTCTATGCCCATTCATTGGGCAAATTCTTACATGACGCCATCGGGCCATCCGACTACGACTGGCACCAGATAAGCTGTTAAATTGGCATGATGTAGTGTTTACCGACGAATCTCGATTCAATCTCTCAAACGCCGATGGAAGAGCACATAATATTGATGTAGACATGAACAATTTTCTACGAACTGCATTCTTCAGCGTGATCGTTTTGGAGGTGGCGGTGTGATGGTCTGGGGAGCTATCAATCACAACTTCCGGTCATCCCTAATCATATTGAGGAATACCCTAAACGCTCGACGCTATATTGACCAGGTTTTGGCACCAGAAATCATTCCACTGCGGCGGCGCCATCAGAACGGCAACATTTATTTGACATTTCTGCAAGAGAAGGCTCGCCCGCACACCGCACGTGTTAGGATGGACTACCTAAACACAAATCAAGTGAATGTTATGCTATCCCCTGCTCGTTCATCCGATTTGAACCCAATTGAGCATGCATGGGACGAACTGGGTCGAAGACTTTAAAAACCTCAACGTCAACCATTTACCGTTCAGGAATTGGCAACATCTTTGCAAGAGGAGTGGAACAATCTCCCGTTGAGGTTTATTTGATGTCTGTGTATATGCGGTCTTGACTTCAAGCATACGTGTTAGCAAATGGAGGTCTGACTGAAACGCCTAAAACTGTGTCCATTTAGTTGCGTTTTTAAAGTGCGTCAGTATACATATATATATATATATATATATATTTTATACACGCATATGTAGAACAGAGAAAACACGTGATTCCTATCGAGAGCCGCAACCCGAAATCAAACCCATGTCTCCAGTGTGAAAAAACTACAGCTCTACCGATTGAGCCAAAGAAGCATGCACTAGCACTGACACCAGACTTAGACACTATAAAATATAGGTGTCTGATGGAAACATTACCACCGAGAGAAGTGCTACTTACCTTAGACTTTTCAATAAATAATAGCGTACACGTACTTTATTTTCCGGAACTTAAAATAAGTGTCGCTTCTTGGTTGTCAGTCTGAATTGTAGCTCCATCAGCGAAGTGACAGAGACCAGGTGACCTGTATAAGTCTGGTTTAAGGGCCAGAGTATCTCCGGCTAGCTCTGTCAGCTGAGTGCTCTGTCAGCTGAGTGACAGAGACCGTATCTAACAAATCACATCCTTCCACTCCTTTTAACACATACATGTACAAGTGCAATATGTATATACAATGTATCTTTCTGATATTATCCAGGTACCTACAAATATATATACCTCAGCCTCCCAAAATCCATACCTCGCATGACATACACGCAAAACACCACATACATGGGAGGTCGTCCTTACAATAGCTGTTAACAGGACATTTATTCATAAAAAAAAACCTACAAATGTATACTATATTTGTAGGTAGCTGTTATATACAAATGTATGAAACATGTTAGCTACTCAGCACCATTTTCACCAATATAATTGTCACAGTCGCTCACTGAGAATCCTCCTAGGTTTTACTGTGGCCCAGTGCCTGAATGCCGCATTGTAGTCCATTTCTCCTTCCTTTCCATCAATGCTGAGACGGAGAAGGTACTCCAGTGATCTGGTACTAAGTCTGTTCCTCAGGCAAGACTTGATCAGGTTCTGTCTAGAGAATCCTCTCTCACAGTCGACGGTTGATACCGGAAGTACCAGAAATCTCCTACACATAGCTGCCACAACTGAGAAAATGTCATTGCACCTAATGCCTAGCTGTGCCACATCAAAAACTAACTTGACTCCCTGACTGCCTTTAACTACCTGTGCATTGACGTAAGCCTCAAATCCTATCAACTCCTGTTCTAAACAACTTGCATCTCCTAAACCACACTTTCCAAAATACTCAACCGCAGTACCTAAAACCTCAAAGTCAACTTTCTTCTCTGCAGTCTGTAAAAGTGGTAGTTTCTGCTCCTGCTTAGCGCTCAGCAAAAAGGGAGTGGGACGACTGGTTCGCCTATTGTCAGTATAATGTGACCGGGTGGAGTTTGTTGCTTGGTGTCTTCGGCGGCATGCTTCAGTGATATAGCACTATAAAAAGGGCAAAAGTTCCACTATACAAGAAGACACAGCATGAATATACCACAGTCTCCCGAAACACGCACATCGCACAACATACACGCAACACACCGCATACATGGGAGGCCGTCCTTACATGACCATCGCTGTTAATAGGACGTTAATTAATCAAACAAACAAACAAACAAGACTCAAAACCTGAAAAATAGCAGTCATAACCCTAGAATCAGCCCTATCGCTAAACCTCTCCCTCAAACCACTGTGTGCTAAGCGCTCAGCATAAAGAGAGAAGAACGACTGGTTCGCCCATTGTCAGTATAATGTGACCGGGCACACCGCATACATGGGAGGCCGTCCTTACATGACCATAGCTGTTAATAGGACGTTAAAATAATCAAACAAACAATGTGTTATCAGATTGTCTCGAGACAATCTGATTAAAACACAGATCCTTATAACCACTCCGTTCAATTGAGGATCTGACAATAACTCTTATCCAACGAAGTGGTAATAAGGATCTGTATTTTAATCAAATTGGTCTCGAGAGTGTCACACTAGTCCATGTGTACGCTATAGGAGTTGTAGCGTTAATTCAATTGTGAGAGGTATTTCATAAAGTGGTTAATATGAAAGAAGGAACATTTTATCAGTGTTTTTTAAATTTAGAATTCATGTTTAAAGGACCTAGTTCTGCACTCAGATTCATGTACACAAGAAATAGCATCATCTAATGTATGGATAATGTTTTCTTTGTTCATCTGATACACAAACGTCCTATTAATTATTCTAGGGTTCGGTTTTTGAAAGCACTATTGAACGGAGTGGTTATAAGGATCTGTGTTTTAATCAGATTGTTACCTACACTGTTATTTGTTGTGCGAACAGCACCGTTATAGCGGTGTTCATGTTTTTGCTAAATCACACATTTTCGGTAAGCGGCTGTATCGCAGCCTAAAAAACACCTCGCACCTTTGAGTATTTGGACCGAATTAAGTGACAGATGGTGGACCA
Organism: Argopecten irradians irradians; assembly: GCA_004382745.1. Classification (NCBI taxonomy): domain Eukaryota; kingdom Metazoa; phylum Mollusca; class Bivalvia; order Pectinida; family Pectinidae; genus Argopecten; species Argopecten irradians. The sequence continues at coordinate 1,197,945 of SAYR01008610.1, read as the reverse complement.
TGCAGTTAAAACATATGTTATTGTCAATACAAAATGATCGGGAACTCATACTTGTGACCACAGATGTAATTTGAAGTGCACAAAATAAGTCAAAATTCAACTGGCTACATCGATGCCTAAACTTTGTACAACATTTGTATTTTTGTCTTCGGCTGAATGCTTCTGTGATATAGCATTATAAAGAGGGCAAGAGTTCCACTATAATACAAGATGATAAAACACTAATATACTGCAGTGTCCCAAAACGGGCGCTTCACACCCACTACACGCCGCATACCTTGGAGGCTTTCCTTAGATGACCGTGGCGGCTGTTAAGAGGACGTTAAAATAATCAACAACAAAAAAACAGCAGACGTATACAGATATAGGATAGGCAGTTCTTTCATACATACGGGTGTAACGGGTGTACAACTTGCTGGTCTAGGGCAATACAATCATGCCGCCTTAGGCTGTATTTCATGGCTACCCATGCAGTAAAGCCTCGTGACGTCACTGCGTCAACAAAATTTACTATTTTCTCGTTTTTTTCTCATTTTTTCACAAACTTGACTGGTTTTACTATAAAAGATACAAACAACGAAATCTTTGTTGAAAATATCACGTAATTGTATGAAAAATTGACATGCAGCCGTTGATTTCTTCGAATTTATTTTAAAATGGCGGGATATTATTATTGTAAATTTCAATAAAACGTCGATGTATGAAAGAAAAATACTCTTTCATAAGTGGATATGAAGAATAGGGATATTCTACCCTCGGGGTCACAAAATAATGCAAAACCCTCGGCAAGCCTCGGGTTTTACTACATTTTGTGACCTTCGGATAGAATATCCTTATCCTTCATATCCACATATGAAGGAGTCTTATTATCTCACCGAAGTCAGTCACAACATTGTGTTTCTGAAAATGTCCAAAATCAGATTTTACGCATCATTTGATGTCTATTTCCTCAAGTGTTAGTTAGAACTCAAACTTCAAACTGAATTTAGTCTCTTCAAAATACAGTATTTATATAGAAACATATACCCAATATGCAACGTAGGTTAGACACCGGGTCGCCAAGGATTGTGTTGTATAAACACATTCAAACATAAAAAAATTAGATTTCTACGGGAGCTCTTGACCCCATATTGATTGGCTTGATCACCGTGACCTTGACCTTTGTGAGTTAAATGGTAGCAGTGTATCATGCTACTTTAGATATGCTATAACATGCATGTTTCACACCAATACATGTCAGAAATATGAAAAACAATACTTGATTAGTCGCTCCCAGTTCTTCTATTCAATAACACACCAAAGCATTTCATTGTCATTCCCTGAGCCATTTGATCCTTCTGAAATTGGGAATAAATCGGGAGTGAAATTAAAGATGCTCCATCGCTGACAGAGCATAAATTATATTCATTATTTGAACAATAATTGGTGTTTAATTAACATTAAACAAATAATATAAAATAATTCAATTCGCCTTTGGTGCATGCGCAATCAGTACTTCATTTCATATAAGATATAAGGTGACTACCTAAATTTGTACACTTTTAATATATAAGAAGCAAAATTTTCAGTTTACACTCTAAACTGACAATAACTGTCCTGAACAAAAAATAAGGTGATTAACAGTAACCGACAATTTTTATCTATCATATTCTTTCCTGTTGTTATCTCTATTTAAACATGAAAATAATGAAATTGTGAATAAATCCGGGAAACGACGTCGTGCTACAACCCTAAAAACACCATATATCTTAAAACAGTAAAAACAATTGCTGAATGGGATATTTTTGTCAGATATGTGGCTTTAATCAACTAAGAAATGTTTGATCTTGCCTTAAATGTATTCAAACTTTTTTTTATCACGTCTAGACATTTAATAAATAAATCAAATCAAATTTAGGAGATGTACCATTTTAGGTACCCAAACCTGCTGAAACACAGGGCTGGACCGGGCATGCTTCAAAGCTCTCTATTTATAAATATATAGTGTTGAAAAGTAAAACAAATTATGAAATGAAAGATGAAAGCATCTATTTGTGGAATGTTAAAAGAAATATCTGGATTCACGCACACGTCAGAATTTTTTTACAACTTTATTGAAAAAGTGTACTTATTTGGGTAGCGTCACGTAAGTGCAACTGAATGTTTTCGGGATGCAATTAATTATTTTTCATATTTTTACTTAAAGCAAAATTAGAAGCTCAAACTTTTCAATGGTGGTAATGGTGTAAAGTAAGTAAGTTTTGATAGTGAAATAATGCCATTTGTCAGCGGTGGAGAATCTTTAAACAAAACATAATATTTACTGTCAACCGATGTTCTTGCAGATTCAAAGAAAGAATACGTCCATTACTGACGTCTTCTTCTCTTACCTTCCAAATAATGAATACGTCCTACATAAAAGAATACAAAAATACATATAAATATGATGATTGAAATAAAAAAAAATGTCCTTGCTACAATAAAATTTAGTGTTAGTTGCAGGTAACAAATAGTGATAAAATATTATAGGAGTTCCCCCCCCCCCCCTTGAAACAGGTAAGGGAATGAACTACCGTTATGTTTAAATCAAAGGTTATTATAACTCCCACAATTCCTATAAATGCCACACAGACCCGATTAGGATTTTTTTGTTTGTTTGATTAATTAACGTCCTATTAACAGCTATGGTCATGTAAGGACGGCCTCCCATGTATGCGGTGTGTTGCGTGTATGTTGTGCGAGGTGCGTGTTTCGGGAGACTGCGGTATATTCATGTTGTGTCTTCTTGTATAGTGGAACTTTTGCCCTTTTTATAGTGCTATATCACTGGAGCATGCCGCCGAAGACACCAAGCAACACACCCCACCCGGTCACATTATACTGACAACGGGCGAACCAGTCGTCCCACTCCCTGTATGCTGAACGCTAAGCAGGAGCAGAAACTACCACTTTTATAGACTTTGGTGTGTCTCGGCCAGGGGACAGAACCCAGAGCCTTCCTCACAGGGGCGAACGCTCAACTCAAGGCCAAAAGTGAGGCGGTGCCAAGGAAGGCATTAGGAAAGATAAAGTCAGTTAGGAAGAATAGAAAAGATAAGATCCTAAATTTAGTCGCCTTTTACGATCATGCAATAGGGGCAGCAGGTACAATTCTAACGCCCTACCTTTTTTATTCATTTGTTAAATATAATAGCTCTCTATTTTTTGTCTAACTCTATTATAGTTCATATCAGGGTAAATAAAATACTCAAGATAAAATGTAGCTTTGTTCGATGTGAAACATTCCAAGGATGTGTAAAGGGACTATAACTTTATATTTCACCATTGAAATCGGAAGCCAAGCGTTATGCAAATTATTTATATATATATATATATCATAAAGCTTATACTTTCTCTCATTTAAAAGATTTAAAGTTTCGTCAAGTAATTAAACTAATGCTTCAGGTCTCGCCCAAAATGTATACATGTAATTACCACCTATAAGCAGTAATTTACGCGTGCGTGGGAAACAGAAACTAAACATGGTGGATTATCAAATAAAAAAAAAACTGTGAATATACAGATAAAGAGAATACATGGTTAGTATCTTAGAATACAAGGTTTATTTTGATGCGAGACTTAGGAAAGCCGAGATAACGAGGCTTTGCCGAGTCATCTCGGCTTTCCGTGTCGAGCACCAAAATAAAACATTATTTATTGTAAGATACTAACCATGTATTCTGGTTATCCTGCAACCATTATGGCATTGAAAACAAAAGCAAATTGACTGTTATTTACTCTGTTTCGTAGCGAGAGGCTTTGTTGTTGTGTAGGTAAAGATTCATTCACTAAACCGAATGGGAGTATACTCCTGGTCACTGCCGTGGGAAACAAATACATAATGTAAGCGCATTCCCAAACAATATCCATAATTCTATTCAGTGTGATACATCACTAAAACAAAATGAAAATACTAAAAACACCATTAAATTCCCATTAAAGAATTATTTTACCATACATACCTTTGTCATGAGCCAAGTAAAAGACAAAACCGCCATACGAGAGTTTCGATATCGTAATAATGACGTCATTCCGGTGAATGTGACGTCATGTTTTAGCGTGACTGAATGACCTTTCATTCACCAGATGATTCAACTTCTGGGTCAAGTTGGAAAGAAAGTTCCGTCAGATATGAAACAAATTCACGTGATCGTATTGACAGATAAAGCACCCTGGCAGTATTTATCGGTCTGTATGTGGGACAGCATCCTCGATACTCCAGGGGTTCCGATCACTAACGATCTCTACACCCCTGGACTATCTCATAGTAAAACTGGAGGCAACAGAATAGAACAGATAATTTAGTCGTTTGATGTACATCAAAAGAGCCGTATAACGGTACACTGTGGTTGACTGTATGGCTTTGAAGTTGGGCGCCGCTCTCTCTGTAGTCTTCAGAGGAAATCTTGGTCTTGGAAAGCTGGTCTGTGATTGGTCAAATGTTTTCCGCTGAGCTGCCTTCAATTTCACTATGAGATAGTCCAGGGGTGTAGAGATGGTAAGTGCTCGGAACCCCTGGAGTATCGAGGATGGTGGGACAGTTGCAGTATAAAATGTATGAGCGTGCTACATATATGCCTTAAATTTAGCTGTGTCAGTAAAAAAGAAACGGCAATGATTTTTTGACCTCACTCCCCCATACCTTTTCTAAGTTTACTCTCTCAATGCAATATGGACTTTCATCAATATAACACACGCGATACATAATGTATTCTGTAAAACGAACTTCTATAAATATATTTTCTCCCTTCTTCTACTGACCTGTGGAACTCACTACTCCAATATATTAAAAATAACCCCTCACTAAGTAACCTGAATACATACCTACACTCACCGACCAATGTGATTAAAATACAGATCCTTTTTATCACTACGTTGGATAAGATCCTATTAGGGGTCACATCAAGATGACCTTTTGAAATGGCCAATCAAATTGGCACTGCCAGAATCTTGACTGGGGACGAAATAGTTTGAAGAAGCTGTCCAAATTATTTTCGTGTATGTAGCCATCTCGCCCGAAGTACACAACAAAGCTTATTGTATATGTATACTGGGGCGAAAAGACATTTCAATTGATGTTGTAAGGTGTAGTAACTGCATTTGCTCTGAGGTACACGTGGTATAAAGGTCATCTGGACGTGACCCCTTTATGGAATATTGTTAGATCCTCTATTGAACGGAGTGGTTATAAGGATCTGTGTTTTAATCAGATTGCTCACCGACAGTCCATCTTTATTATAAATATGGGAAACGTTCTTATCGATAGCCTTGTGTTTTCATTGACTAGTGGTTTGTAGATTTACCATGCAATATACAATTTAAGATGCTCTTATACAGAGATCTAATTTTTCGAATACAAAGAATGAAAAAAAAAATGCATCCAATTTTATACTTTAAAAACCAAACGTTTTTTTTTTTTAAATAACACCGAACATTCGTGTATTTTCCATAAAATATGTTCAACATATCAGCAGAGTGTGTCGGAGTATCTACTATAGCACAAAAGGAAGTGTCGTCTGCAAATATCTGTATCGTGGTGTTGGTGCCTTAAACGACATCGATAATAAAAATAAAACTAGAAATATGTCTGTTAGACATTAAGAATGTAGTCTCATGATAAGGGAGATAGATCATGATTTTTTCATGCAGACGCTTAAGTTATGACAGTGTGCAAAGCTCTTCAAGCATTTGAATGACCGCGATTTGATTAATATCCCCTTTTCTGAAGTTTGAATTTATTAATAAATTATTTTATTAGTTTAAAAAAAAACAATACTAATTATCCCATTAACCCTATATTGCTATTTTATGATATATATATATTGATTAAACATTGTTATTCATTTTAAAACTAAAAGTATTGACATCTAGATTATATTGTAACAGGAAAACCTACAGTGAATGTATAAAAAATATATATAATAAGGGAGATAACTCTTGTGATTTACGTCGTTTTCAATGAAAAATGAAGGTTTTATGGTGCTAAAAATGCTCTATTTTGAAACATTGTGGTTCAATTTTCTAGAAAATTGACTGAATAAAAACAACTGTCACTTTTTAGTCTATTACTTTTCTAAAAAAAAATGAACTTCACAATTTTGACTTATTCTCATTTTTGTGATAATGTTTTAGGTAATTTACATGCATCTTTTTTTACCTAATTTCCACCAAAAATTATCACTAAAAATTAATTATAAAGAGAAGTAAAGCATTTTTTCTTGAAAAAGCATTGAGATATATCATAGCAATTAAGCAATACATATATCATAGAACATTTTGTTAAAGATTTTTATTTGCGTGGCGGATTTAGTGCAGACTAATGCTGTTTTTTCATGTTTAGAAACAACTCAAAAAAGACAAATTTGAATATCGATTTAGAAAAAATGGATGGTTCAATTTCTTCGAAACTTTGACAGAAGATGCATAACAACATATTTACTTCATAAATCAAATATAAAAAAATATTGAACTACGGGAAAATTTTGAGGAATGTGAGACTACCACCTTTTAAGCGCTCGCTAACTACTTCCAAAACCTTAATTTCCGGAACGATAAGCATCTACATGTATAAGGCTTCGGCGATGAGATATTTTGCACGTACACAACTGTAACACCTAAAAATAACCCACAGATATACATAATTATGTACTCAGAAGCCTATATGAAATCATCCTCGGCAACAGGTGTACGTACGTGGCACTATTGCTCATTATCCTTGGGAGATGGTTTATGTCCTTGATGTATTGCAATAAATAATTTCCTTTATATTAAGACATCAGAACTATAAATGTGAAATTACTTTGAACTTTAGTTATGTAAAAGTTTATTTGTTATCTTATTGGTATTGATATGATAGACTTGTTTCGCTGTTCAAAATAGTCGTCAGCACTGTCCAGTCTCAGTGCACGTGGTGACTTATCTGTGTCATGCTTGAATGCCTTTCTGGGTACATCAGATCTAGAGCTCGGCACCCCACTGATATTGTATAATGTTTTATTTTTTTATTCTGTTTCTCTTACGCAAGGCTTGGTGATTTAATAAATATTTATTAGAACCGTAGCAAATACTGTCTATGGTCACTAGGATTAGTAAGCGATAGTACAACGTATAAATGTAAAATTAGGGTTTAGCGGGTTCCTATTGGAGGGCCGACTTTGACATACAACAAGGAAGAAAGTGATTTCGTTTGTATCTTTTATTTTCGGGTTTCCGGTTCTAGTCAGACCCTATAACATATACAAATAACACAAACACACAATCGAACGCACTCAAAGTGATGACACTCGCACTTACAAAACTCATATTCAGTTTCGGAGAAATCAACTATTGTCGAACAATTTCACACATCTCCATAACGAATACAAATATCAAGTTACTAGTAAAACCAAAGGGATGTTTGATATCATTATCAAACAACAACTTATACACTACATACCGCGATCAAATATACAAACTTATCATACTCGATCGGCAATGATCGATCGAGGAAAATATATATAAAGTTACTGATATATGAAATATAGATAATTTACTGATCTAGAAAGATTGAATTACATATTCCAATAATTTACATTAGCCTAAACGTATTTTTTAGAGTAAAATCATTATTCACTTACCCTGTGTATGGCACAAGGGACGTCCATAAAAATCTGTTTTCAAACGACGACAAAGATGATCATCCTTTCTATCGAAAATCCCAATTAGAAGTGAAGAAAAGAAATAAAGTAAGGGAAAGAAAAGACATTTCCAATAGTAAGCGTGAACGTACTACGCGCGCGGACTCGGCGCGTACAAAATGTACTAGGTGATTTCTCGGGGTCGCCTCAAAATTAAAACTGTAAAAAAATGTACATTAGGAAAATGTATATTGAGTTCCTGTCAATTCTATACAAACCAATTTAATCAAAAGCAATTGTCATATGTAGCAACACTGACGCAAACTCTTGAAATGTTTTTAAAACATTAAAAAGGTCCCAGGGGCCTGTGTTATTGCCAAATTAAAGTTGCCCAGTATAGGTGTATGACAGAGTTCACTTTTTATCCTAAAAAGCAATATTTTATTTACTTGTTCATGTCTTTTCCCTACGAAAGCCGATCGGGCTCATTTTGTTAGAAGGTAAAAATCACGTATTTTATTACGCTAAACTTTTGGCGTTGTTACGCGAAATTTTTGGTGTTATTACGCGAAACTTTTTAACAATTAATATTTTGTTTTAAGATGATATACCACCCCAATTAACATAATTGGAAGTCTTTATTTTATATTTTTACCGGGGCAGTATAACACCTGTATGCACATTAAGCGAATCAAAGGCCTCTAATTTGTATTAGACAAGAATTTTCACTGAAAAAAATGTCACTAGGATTATTTGAGGTGCTTGCAGTAAGAAAAATGATGGCCATAAGACACTACCCTGATGAACACAGTGTTTTGGATAGTGGAATTTTAAAAGTAAAATATCGATGCGACTATGACGTCACAACACTAACATTAAACTGATATTTCTAAAAATGATCCGAGTCCATATGCCATCGACCTCCGCGTGACCATGGGATTAGTGGAATTATTTTGTCTTATACATTTGGATTTCCAACAATATAATGTCATAAGCAGTAACGCGAACATTTGTTTGTTTGTTTGTTTGATTTTATTAACGTCCTATTAACAGCTATGGTCATGTAAGGACGGCCTCCCATGTATGCGGTGTGTTGTATGTATGTTGTGCGAGGTGAGTGTTTTGGGAGTTTGTTGTTGATTTTCCAGAGAACATCGCTGACAGGTATCTCTTATTTTTGAAAGGTTGGTGTCACTTAATCACGGTGAAATCTATTAAACGGTATAAGACAGTGACTTCCGGTATCACGTGCGCAGTTGGAACCTGCGCATAGTGGATGTACTCGGACTCCACACCCGACAAGGAAAACAATAGGGCGAGAGTACGCTCGCCCTAAAAACAATAGAGGGTCTAACATTGATACTTTCGGAACCCTAGCACTAATTTCTACCCATCCAGAAGTCTTCCTATTTAAGTAAATTTAAAACACTGATAACAACCTTACATCGATACCTACAATGTATATTTGGGAAGGAAACCCGTATGGCAAACTTTATCGAATCCCTTACTAATATCACAAAAAGATAATTCGAAGTTATTTACGTTTGCCTTCGAATTTATTTACGTTTGTCAAGTGCTGTCAGAAGATATGTCTTTAGTAATTGCAATTAACTGATGCAATGTAATTTTTTTGTTTGATTAATTGACGTCCTATTAATCAAACAATCAAACAAACCTATTAACACTCGTTGTCATGTAAGGACAGAACTCCCAGTATGTGGTATGTAGTGTGGTGTGTGCTTAAGGAGATTACAAAGAAAGATTGATTATTTATGGAAGCAAAACAAATCAACGTTATCATATGTTTTTTCTTGAAGGACTGACAACTGCTGCTAGTAATCCTGGTGTTTTTGTTGGAAGTGATATGTATATCAAGGATAGTGATGGATGTGAACCAAAAACACCGCTGGCTTTTATTAAAACGTGTGTATATTACTAAGAGAATTGTATAGATATCTTTCCATTATAACGTTTGATGCCGAGTAGTCACTCCATTATCGCGTGTGATGAAGAATAGACAGAGTTAAGCTTCTTTGAACGGGAATCTATCCATAAGGAATTATAAGATATAAAACATTGATAGATACATTGATGACCTTACTCATGTGGAATTAAAAACATGAGGCACAAGAGCTTAAATGATTATATAATTTCCTTGGCAACATTTATATAGGAAATTAATTAGATATGATGTCATGGTAACAACACTTGGTCGGGACCATGTCAGGATAATTTCATGCAAGTTTCAGCTTAATTGTATCGGTAGATTTGTTTGTTTGAATGATTGATTAACGTCCTATTAACAATTATGGCCATGTAAGGACGGCCTCACATATTGCGTGCATGTTTTGGGAGACTGCGGTTTATTCATGTTGTGTCTTCATGTATAGTGGAACTGTTGCCCTTTTTATAGTGCTATATCACTGATGCATGCTGCCGAGGACACCAAGCAACACACCCCAACCGGTCACATTATATTGACAACGGGCGAACCAGTCGTCCCACTCCCTGTTTGCTGAGCGCTTAAGCAGGAACATAAACTGACACTTTTATGGACTTTGGTGTGTCTCGGCCAGGGGACAGAACCCAGAGCCTTCTTCAGAGGGGCGAACGCTCAACTCAAGGCCAAAAATGTGGCTTGTAATATAGCACTATCAAAAGAACAACAGTTCCACTATACAAGAAGACACAACACGCACATATCACAGTCTTCCAAAATACGCACTTAGCACTTCTCACGCGTTACACACTGTATACATGGGCGGCCGTCCTTACATGACCCCGGCTGTTAATAGGGCGTTAAAATCATCAAACAACTACATATATATGCAAGCAAAGAATAACTCAAAATATATCAATTTCTGCATGTAAAATAGAACAATTTGGTGATTTTGGCTCGGTCTACTTGAAAACAAGTGCCATAATGGAACCAAAGTACCTATAGAAGTACCATTATAGATAAACAGATAAGTTTTCAATAGAAATTAATTAAGTCCAAATACAAACAATCACATCTAAAAGGTATCTAAATATAGTTGGCAACCAAATATGATCGTCCTTGCATGCATGAAATCAATGGCTCGGACAGCTGTGAAACCCAAATCACAAGGGGAGGGGAGGTGTGGGTCTGCTGAAAGTATTTCCTTCTCACTTAAGAACAAATCTCCGGTTGCCCTTCCCATGCAAGTTCATCTGTATCTTATTGAAATTGGTGGCAACAAAAGTACTGAATACTTCCTACAAACTGTCCAGTTGGAAATTGGCAGGATACCACATTGCCTGATAATTGGCTGTTAGGCTGTTCCACAACAATATCTGTGCATGGTTATCGATGAAGGATCGGCCTTCCTGGCTAAATGGAACACAGTGATGTGGTTGTCTTTGAGCAGTGGTGTCTTGTATACTTGTAGGAGTGCATCTTCCTGTTGCTGGTTGGCCTGGCGAGGTGTACCTACTGCCAATATTGCATGCTCGTAAGAGGCGACTAAAGTTAGGATCTTATCTTTTCTTTCTTCTAAATAACATTACTAACGTCTTCCTTGACACCACCTCGTATTTGGCCTTTAGTTGAGCGCTCGCCCCTGTGAGGAAGGCTCTGGGTTCTGTCCCCTCGTCGAGACACACCAAAGTTTAAAAAGTAGTAGTTTCTGCTCCTGCATAGCGCTCAGCATACAGGGTGTGTTTGTTTAGTTTTACGTCCTATTAACAGCCAGGGTCATGTAAGGACGTTCCAGGTTTGATGGTGGAGGAAAGCCGGAGTACCCGGAGAAAAATCAGCAGTCAGTACCTGGCAACTGCCCCACATGGGATTCAAACCCGCATCCCAGAGGTGGAGGGCTTGTGGTAATATGTCGGGACATCTTAACCACTCGGCCACCGCGGCCCCCTAGGGTGTGGGACGACTGGTTCGCCCGTTGTCAGCATTATGTGACCGGGTGGGGTGTGTTGCTTGGTGTCTTCAGCGGCATGCTTCAGTGATAAAGCACTATAAAAAGGGCCACAGTTCCACTATACAAGAAGACACAACATGAATATACTGCAGTCTTCCAAAACATGCACCTCGTTCAACATACACGCAACACACCGCATACAGGGGAGGCCGTCCTCACATGACCATAGCTGTTAATAGGACGTTTATTAATCAAACAAGGACATAGTCATTCAGATTCCCCGCCAATGGAGATATCATGAGTCATTCAGATCCCCCGCCAATGGAGATATCAAAGCTGAAGTAAATTTGATTGTGGAGACTTGTGTGAATGAAAAAAAAAACAGGAAAAAGGAAGTTGAGCTAAATAAAGATGGAGAATAATTCAAGTAGAGCGGGGCTGCAATGTTGAATCGGGTATACAGCCCTGACATTTATAATAGACTATATACACACAGATTGGTGGAGTTTTGCAAAGTAACATTTACCATGATATTTTCAGCAATGTTTCCATGGTAACGGAAAAAGTGCAAAAAATGAAAACCTAAAAATAGCAAAAGGACCATAAAAAGAATGTGTCTATGAAGTTTCGTGGAAATATCTCTGCTGGTTTTAGAGTTAAGCTCCGGAAATGAACCTGCGTCAAAAATATGATATTTTGGTTACAGACAAAAAGCACAAAAAGTGAAAACCTAAAAATAGCAAAAGGCACTACTAGACCATAAGAACAATGTGTCTATGAAGTTGTATGGAAATATTTCTACTGGTTTTAGAGTAATGCTCCGGAAACCATTCCTACGGACGGACAGAACCCATTTGTATATCCCCCGCCAACTTCGTTGGGCGGGGGATAACAAACAAATCTGGCAAGGTTTCAGTTGAAACTGACCAGCTTGTAAGAAGTTCAGGTTCTGGTAAAGATTCCTAGGCACCGGGCGACTCCTAAGTGGCTCTTGCAGGGTCAACAGCCACTGCATTAACATAGACATTAGTACAGTTAACATTGTGGTAAAATGAAGTATTTCATGGTTTTTGCTGTCTTGAAAAGCTATTCTATCACAATGAATAATCAATGGAGTTACCTTCATGACAAAATACTTAAAAAAAACAAAGACGAGTTTGTACCAACTAAAAAATTATTCTTCGGCAGTTTTAAACTTTGATTGAAATCTTAAGAGTAATGGTTTAAAGAATAAAACTTTGAACATTTTACAGTTTAATACCTCATGGTAAAAGGTAAAAGGCTTCATTGTAAAAGTAATTAAAAATAGTTTCTCTGTTACTTTTTTCCTTAATTCATTATTGACACTAGAATAAATAATTGTTTTTACCTCCATCTTCTTTACAGCATTCAGCTTTGGCTTTTTAGGTCACCTGAGATGAAGTCTCAAGTTACCTAATCTAATCGCCTTTTGTCCGTCGTCGTCCATCGTATGTCCGTAAACATTTGTTTGTTCGTTTGATCAATTAACGTCCTATTAACAGCTGTGGTCATGTAAAGATGGCTCCAATGCATGTGGTGTGTTGCGTGTATGTTGTGCGGGGTGCATGTTTTGGGAGACTGCAGTATGTTCGTGTAGTGTCTTCTTGTATAGTGGAACTGTTGCCCTTTTTATAGTGCTATATCACCGAAGCATGGCGCTGAAGACGCCAAGCAACACGCTCCATCCGGTCACATTATACTGACAACGAGCAAACCAGTCGTCCCACTCCCTGTATGCTGAGCGCTAAGCAGGAGCAGAAACTAACACTTTTATAGACTTTGGTCCGTCTCTTTCAGGGGACAGAACCCAGAGCCTTACTCACAGGGGCGCACGCTCAACTCAATGCCAAAAGTGAGGTGGTGCCAAGGGTGGCAATAGGAAAGATAAAGTCAGTTAGGAAGAAGAGAAAAGATAAGATCCTAAATTCTGTCCTTTGACGACATGCGAGTTATAGGAAACCCCACCCAACAAGTCGACACTGATTTAGACTCTCCTCCGGATTTCCGGTGAACACATCTGCGAAGATCTCGTTTACAATTGTATCAATACAAGTGCTTTGAACTTGTTTATTAGCAAACTAGACAAGGCGATTCCCCAAGGAGTTTAAAACAAGGACATAGTCATTCAGATCCCCCGCCAATGGAGATATCAAAGCTGAGGTAAGTTTGATTGTGGAGACTTATGTGTATGAAAAAAACCCAGGAAAAAGGAAGTTGAGCTAAAGAAAGATGGAGTATAATTCAAGTAGAGCGGGGCTGCAATTGTTGAATCAGGTATACAGCCATGACATTTATATTAGACTATATACACAAAGATGGATGGTGTTTTCCAAAGTAACATTTACCATTTACCATGATATTTTCAGCAATGTTTCCATGGTAACGGAAAAGGTGAAAAAACTGAAAACCTAAAAATAGCAAAAGGTACTACTAGACCATAAAAAGAATGTGTCTATGAAGTTTCGTGGAAATATCTCTGCTGGTTTTAGAGTTATGCTCCGGAAATGAACCTGCTACAAAAATATGATATTTTCAGCAATGTTTCTAAGGTTACAGAAAAAAAGCACAAAAAGTGAAAATCTAAAAATAGCAAAAGGCACTACTAGACCATACGAACAATGTGTCTATGAAGTTTCATGGAAATATCTCTGCTGGTTTTAGAGTTGTGCTCCGGAAACGATTCTTACACAAAAATCTGCCATTTTCAGCAATGTTTCCATGGTTACAGAAAAAAATACAAAAAAGTGAAAACCTTAAAATAGCAAAAGGCACTACTAGACCATAAGACTAATGTGCCTATGGAGTTACGTGCATATATCTCAACCGGTTTTCCAGTTATGCTGCGGAAACGAACCTGGTACAAAAATATATTTTCAGCAATGTTTCTATGGTTACGGAAAAAAAAAGTGCAAAAAATGAAAACCTAAAAATAGCAAAAGGCACTACTAGACCATAAGAACAATGTGTCTATGAAGTTTCATGGAAATATCTCTGCTGGTTTTAGAGTTGTGCTCCGGAAACGATTCTTACACAAAAATCTGCCATTTTCAGCAATGTTTCCATGGTTACAGAAAAAAGTACAAAAAGTGAAAACCTTAAAATAGCAAAAGGCACTACTAGACCATAAGACTAATGTGTCTATGAAGTTTCGTGGAAATATCTCTTCTGGTTTTAGAGTTATGCTCCGGAAACGAACCTGGTACAAAAATATGATATTTTCAGCAATGTTTCCATGGTTACGGGAAAAATGCAAAAAATGAAAACCTAAAAATAGCAAAAGGCACTATAGACCATAAGACCAATGTGTGTATGAAGTTTCGTGGAAATATCTCTACTGGTTTAAGAGTTATGATCCGGAAACCATTCGTACGGACGGACGGACGGAACCCATTTGTATACCCCCCGCCAACTTCGTTGGGCGGGGGATAATAAGCGATTTCCACTGTACATATATGATTTTAACACCGACCTTGCTTACGACATGGGACTTGTACTTTTGTTTATACTAAGTGAAGAGATTGACTTGAGAACTCGCCTAATTTGAACGCACGGATAACTCCAATTATTTTCTAGTCCCTTCGAATTTGTATTAACCTAGTTTGACTGTATTTGACTCTGCATATCCATGCCGTGATTGTATACATTATTTAAGCAAGCGAGCAATGATTTAAAAAACTGTTCGTCTTCAATATGGATGAAAACGTAGGTTTGAAATCCTTACAGTTAAAATTCTTAATCTATAACAGCTTCAGTAATAAGACATACCGCAGTCTCCCAGTACACTCACCTCGCACAACATACACGCAACACACCGCATACATGGGAGGCCGTCCTTACATGACCATAGCTGTTAATAGGACGTTAATAAATCAAACAAACAAACAAACGTACGTACGAAGAAATGCATCAACAGGAAGGATATAATTAGTGCTGTCTGTTTATTGCCAAATTGAATGCAAATAACTGGGTATGAATATACAAGAATCAAAATTGTATGCTTGTATTTGCATTCCTTTCTATTGCATTGATAGCAAATAACGTGCTATAAATATACAAGAATAATATTGCATGGTCTTAGTCGTGTCCCCTGACCGGGACACACCTTAGTTTGGTAGTTTCTGTTCCTGCCTAGTGCTCAAGCGACTTTGTTGGTTTGTTTGTTTGATTATTTAACATCCTGTTATTAGCCAGAATCATGTAAGGACGGTCTTCCGTAGATGCGGTGTCATCGCAAACAGTGTAAGGTGCGTGCTCTTTTTGGAGCCTGCGGTATATTTGTGTTGTGTCTTCTTGCATAGTGGTTCTCCTGCCCTTTTTATAGTGCTTTAGCGCTGAATAAACCAAACCAAGTATAGTTTCAGCCATATCTCCCCGCACTATGAGTAAAGGGATACATCGGAGTATGATCTAAGGATTCCATCTTTATATGCTTGACATATGCGTAGTATTATATTAGTCATATATTGTTGTAGAATAAACCAGGAAGAAGATTTTTTTTATTTCCGTATATCGTACATCAGTGATTTATCCCAGACGGCTTAATCTTATTAAACATTACACAATAAGCAATTTATTTTGATATTGGACTTACTTTTTATAGACGTCATACGTTCTCATAACGATG
This sequence comes from Argopecten irradians irradians, assembly GCA_004382745.1. NCBI lineage: Eukaryota > Metazoa > Mollusca > Bivalvia > Pectinida > Pectinidae > Argopecten > Argopecten irradians. The sequence continues at coordinate 1,181,776 of SAYR01008610.1, read as the reverse complement.
ATTAATATTGCAATTATTGAAAAAAAAATATGGTTTTATATTAGCTGTGGCTGACCATTTAATATTACCCAATAGACTAAGCGCATGCGTCGCTGACGTAAAGACGGACAACGTTCTTGCCAATATGTTAACTTCAAAGACTCCATTGGGGATTCTGATTAAATTTAGTGTTACAAAATTGTAGAAAAAGATAAATGTTTTATATATATATATATATGAATTATATCAATGGAAACATTAATATCTTTCTCCATTTCTCAATGCCAGGCTAAAAGCGAAAATATTTCCCGACAAAGCAATTTTGACGTAATGCATTTACAAGAAACCCATGACGGATGTCTTATAATAATCTGTTTAATACAACTTTGATGTTAAAAATGTAGTATATAGCTTGCATTTCAACGAAACACTAATTACATGTTTCAATATGTCTAATACAGATATATGATGTTCCATTGCCTTATATGTAACTGTAAAAAACTTAATTAGCAAACGAGAATGACAAAATCTAAAAATAAACCATATATTTTATATTTTTCTTGTTAATAGGTATAAATTTAAAGTTAAAGATTAAACCTTAGCCGATATACCAAAAACAAATTGATTGAAAATGGTTTGGTTCATATGGTTAACGACCTAGCAATAGCCAATCCAGTTATGAACGGCCTCCTGTGCATGCGTTGTGTTGCGTGTGTGAGTACGAGAATGTTTATTGAAAAAAGATAACTTGATATTCAAAGTACTGATGTATTCGGCAGTATTCAAAAGAGACCAACCAACTGAATAATTTAACATGATCCAGACTGTTCAAGTTTAGTAATATATATTAAACAGCTGAATATTAGTTAACTATTGTGTTCTATGATTAAAGTTTCGGTTCTAATATAACATAAAGTTTTGGGTCCTTCCGCCCGAACTCCAACCAAGGGAGCCATTTTAAAATTAGGCTCATTTCCCTCTTAACAGTACTGATATTCCAAAGTTTCTGCCTATTCATTATCAAAAATTATAATTTGAAGCTAAACTTCAATCTGGATTCATGGTTTTCTATGAAAAAAATACCTGTCAGAAAATAAATCTTTTGTTCATAATTAACCTGCCAATCAGTGGCCGGGTCAAAATTATATACTGTGCTCAATCTTCTATATACAGAACCATTTTGAAGGTTATCTATCAAAATGTTTTGGGTTTGGTTTATTCTTTTCTATATATTTTTTACATATAAGAAGACACAACGAATATAATGCTTTCTACCAAAACACTTCACACTCAACACACCAGATACATGGTAGGCCGTCCTTACATGACCCTGGTTGTTAATAGGACATTGATTTAAACAAGTATACCTCTTAATTAACATTTTGTCGTCTCATATTTTGGCGCTCGCCACAATGAGAAGGACTAGGTTCTGTCACCGTGGCCAAGTGACAGCATTACTGTAGTCTATAAAAGTGTCATCGGGGTGTGGAATCATAACAAAGAATAGGATATGTTCGTAGTAGTTTAATGGTGACAAGAAAAACCTACAAAAGACAATACAAACATTCAAACAATCGAACTCACCGGAATATTAACGCAAAAGATTCACACGACCCTACACTCGTATTACATGCTAGTCAACTTACCAGGCTTCCTGAACGGCGAATCCTATGGATATAAATATATCTATACTTCGGTATCACTACCTTCTGTATAATATGGACAGATCTGCTGGGCTCTGCTCGCGTAGGAGTCCAGCGATGAAGTGCCAGAGATATGGGGAGAGGAGAGGAGGAAAGCTAGGAAAGTGACGTAGAAAAGCATGCATGGCAGTTGTTAACAGTTCAGGTCGGTGTCACGTCAAACCAGTTCGTTGACATTCCACAACACATGTACACATACACTGGACATGAGTTCACGTAAACAAGGACATGTACACTACATAACACTAGCACCTGTGCACAGGTATACAGTACCTATACATGTCAAGGTAAATACTATGACCTAGGTCACATAAGTAGTAGTTTTTGCTCCTGCTTTCTGTCCGTTGTAATTATAACGAACCGAGTTTGGTGTGCTGTCCAGTGTATCCGACGGCATGCTGCTGTGAGAAAAGCTATGAAATGGGAAAGAGTTTCCGCTATTGCGAACGGACAAAAAACGGATACAGGGAAGGCCGCCCTTAAATGCTTCAATGACCCTGGCTGTTAATAATACGTTAATAAAATAACCAACTCTCAATTTACATACAACACATTATTTACGGGTGAAAATATTTTGGCACAATAAATCAAATATTTCATATAACTGAAGAGATCCGCAAGGAAATTGATGAAAAACAACCAACCACTTACTGTGAATGATATTTATTCTATTTCATCTACATTGAAATTTCCATTTCACCTACCAGTATGTTCAGAACAAATATTCCATATTTTTTCGACATTTGGTGTTTTTGGGGGTTTTTTTTGTGAGCGTCCTTGGAAGTTGAACTGTGCTGTTAATGTTCAAACGAATTTACTTGCGTTGAACGTAAGACTTTCAAGAGGGGAATTGTTTATTTGGTTATCTCGACCGATACTCTTTAATGTCTTGTAACATTAAAATTAAAGTATTATGTTGTTTTATTGGTATTTTTGAATGTTTTTCTTTTTCAGGATGTTCAGCCCTGCAGGTAGGGCGTTAGAATTGTACCTGCATGATCGTATAAGGCGACTAAATTTAAGATCTTACCTTTTCTCTTCTTCCTAACTGACTTTATCTTTCCTAATGCCTCCCTTGGCACCACCTCACTTTTGGCCTTGAGTTGAGCGTTCACCCCTGTGAGGAAGGCTCTGGGTTCTGTCCCCTGGCCGAGACACACCAAAGTCTATAAAGGTGGTAGTTTCTGCTCCTGCTTAGCGCTCAACATAACGGGAGTGGGACGACTGGTTCGCCCGTTGTCAGTATAATGTGACCGGTTGAGGTGTGTTGCTTGGTGTCTTCGGCGGCACGCTTCAGTGATATAGCACTATAAAAAGGGCAACAGTTCCACTATACAAGAAGACACAACATGAATATACCGCAGTCGCCCAAAACACACACCTCGCACAACATACACGCAACACACCGCATACATGGGAGGCCGTCCTTACATGACCACAGCTGTTAATGGGACGTTAAAATAATCAAATAAACAAACAAACAAATTCAGGATGTTACCATTTTATTTTAGTACACCACATCAAAAGCTGTTTGTTCCTGCTTAAGTGACACGAGGGAATCTGCCGTTTTCACCTTAAACAGCAGCCTCCACGTTTAGTGCACAACATATGTACACGCAACATAACGCATACATGGGAGGCCGTCCTTACATGACCATAGTTGTTAATAGGATGTTAATAGTGATAATTTGGAAGAATATCTTTTTTAGGATTGGTAAGAACACAACGACCGCAAAAGCAAAATATAAATGAACAAGAGGCCCAAAGGGCCTTAACGGTCATCTGACTTGTTTGTTTGATTGATTAACGTCCTACTAACAGCTATGGTCATGTAAGGACGGCCTCCCATGTATGCGGTGTGTTGCGTGTATGTTGTGCGAGGTGCGTGTTTTGGGAGACTGCGGTATAGGTCATCTGACTACCTTGGCAATAGTAAAATTAATTTCATATGGTGTCACTTTGTCAGGACCATGTCAGGATCATTTTCCATTTCCTTTAACAAATCTTATTTCAAACAAGAGGCCCAAGGGCCTTAACATGTAGGAAATTAATCAGATATAGCGTCATGGTAACCTTCTTCGATTTGGGATTAACCAGAGATGTAACAATACTTTGTCGAACCATGTCAGGATCATCTCGTGCAGATGAAGTTGCAGCCAAATCACAAAGGTAGAACTTGAGAAGAAGTTCAAAATGTGTTTTCAAGATGGCGGCTGTGGCGGCCATCTTGGATTTCGGATCGGACCCGAAAAATAACAACGCTTTGTCAGGACCATGTCAGGATCATTTCATTCAAGTTTCAGCCAAATCGCACCGGTAGAAATTGAGAAAAAGTTCAAAATGTGTTTTCAAGATGGCGGTTGTGACGCCATCTTGGATTTTGGATCGACCCGAAAAAAAAACACTTTGTCGGGACCATGTCAGGATCATTTCATGCAAGTTTCAGCCA